>JAACJT020000796.1:0-17766 GCA_009936485.2 Gymnarchus niloticus | reverse complement strand
GATGTACAGTTCTTTATCCCTTACCTTCTGTTTTGTTAAGTGTTGTGTTGTTATTGTCTGTGTGTGTGTAATATTGTGTTACTTTGCTGCTGTAGTGCTTGAATTTCCCGTCGGGGTTTAATAACGCATGTATGTATCTATCTATCTATCTGAAAATTCCACACCCAGGGTGAGGGTAGAACTACCCACTGTGTCACCTTGCTGCCCAATCCAATGAGGTTTTTTTAAATAAACACGAGTATATTTACGAAATGGCTCGAATGGCTTAAAACTTGTTTTGTATTAGGAAAACAAATTGAACTTGAGAAATATCAGAAATCTGGGTTGTAATATTTATCAGCAGGCCCCTCATAGAAACTCTCAGCTCTATTTCATTATGCTCACAACATCAGAGACACTTCATGTGCCAAATCGATTCAGGCTGACAGACTGCCTCCTGAAATGCTAACAAGCAGAGCTGTATCTGAGGGAACCCCAGGCCCTGTCCCGACACCGTGAGAATGGAACTGGGTCTGTCAAGACAAAGCATCACCGCACCCAAATCCGCAAAGATACACAGAAACGTACCAATCAGGAGGCTAAGTGATTGTATCTAATGTCCAGTTTGACACATCTGTATCTGGGAGATCTTGATGATCCCTACAGAACAGCGTCCCCAGTGATCATCTTCCAAAAACAGTAAGACGAACCTTCATTATGTGCAAATGAAGCACAGTAACTCAGTAGGTAGCATCATTATCTTACTCCTCCAGGACCTGGGGTTTGAATCCCACCTATCTTCGGTGAGTGTTCTCTCTGTGTTATGCTGGTTTCCTCTGCATTTCCACCTGTAGTTCAAAGACTCACTGATGTCTATAAATTGCCTATGGTCCATGAGTAGGTACACGTGTGGGTCAAACGATGGACTGGCATCCCCTCTAGGCTGGCCCCCTCCGAGTGCCAGGGCTTTGCTGCCTGTGATTGGTCCCAGGCCCTCATCTCCCACCCCTGCACTGGGAGGCATTATAGAAAACAATTGTAATACACAGCAGTGAAAAAGTAACTGGATGTTAGCTCTGGTTAATCACATTTAAAAAATAAAGAGTGGCAGAAATACATTAATAAAATTTCCAAAATCAGGACAGGCATCAGTGTCAGGTCAAGTTTACAATTTGTTGAGAAAGAAGATGAACATAACGCAGGGACTGTTGGAGTGAATCAACACAGACAACTGCAGTCATCTGACCTGTTCTCCAGAGACCCCCCCACCCAGAAACCTCCTTAACTTTAGTCATTATGCCCAATTACCAAACAAGAGTCAGATAAGCCTGGCTTGTGCAAAGGCAGACATTAAAGGCGGAGAAGGAGGAAGAGGGAAGGTACTCAATGTAACTTAAGCACTTAAGGCATTGAAGAGTCAAAGGCCCATTTCAGAAAGTGAGTAAAACCACATTTTGATGGAATTACAAGAGGGTGCAGAGGAGTGAAAAGGTAAGAATGCAATGAGATACACTATGAATGTGGCGTGCTTTCCGTGCGTAATGACGTGAGGGCTGGTAAAGGGAAGAAGAATAGGCGCATGTTCTCTGCAAATCAATAAGCCCTCCTCAAGACCACCGACCATCCCCCTGCTGACAGTGAAACAGCTTTCCGAACAACAAAAGGTCTAATGCAGCAGGTTGCTCAGCGGACCACCGAAATGGCATTTTGGCTTTCAGCTGGTCTACCTTCACTTGCTGTACTCAACCGGAACTTTTTAATAACCCCAGTAAAAAGGTGGCAGCTCACTCAAAAAGCTGCCCAATTATTTAGGGTCTTGCTGGAAGTGGGAATATTTCAGTATGACGGATGTGTCACTGGTTAGTTGCATCTTTAACGGTGACTGATGCTATGCTTTCATATCAGCACAACGAACTCGAAACCATCCCATCTACGTGAGTATAAATCATACAGGTAATTTGCAACATTACGGGCTCTCTTTTGATGATCTAACGCAAAGCGTAAAGCACGAGGCCCAAGTAACATTTATGGGCGTGTCCAAATCCATTTCGCTATTTTGACGGCGAAAAAAAACAGACTTCGCACCAGCACAAAATGGTTGTCCTAATTCTCTTAATTATTCAGAGCTGTGTTTTGAGCTCGGGTCAGAGGTGGGGGGGCAAGTGCACGCAAGTCGACTCTCCAGAGGGAGCTCAACCAGGAGATGTCACTGGCAGATGGTAGCCAACCTGATCAAATGGCATGCCAATTCCAGTTGGCTGTGCAAAACATTGAGGGATGCACTGTCAGAAATCCAGAGTGGTCCCCTGTATCACAAGGAGGAAGAGAACACTTTGATTTCCACAGAAAGCAGAGAAGAGAAGGAAAGTGTCAGGGTCAAGGCCAAGGAAGCTCAAAGCAGTGTAAAAGAATCACATCTTCTACAGTTAAAAAGTGTAAGTGTTCACCTCTTTTAATATTAAGATGTACAGCCTTAAACATTTAACATTTGGCCACCTTTGGGGGAAAATTCATAAAAAACAATAAAGACTCTCTTACATACAATGTAACGTTTTTTGATTAAATGAAAAAACTTGCTGTTATAACTTGACATGTTATCCCAATGATGCCATATCAATTCATAAACAACAAGACTGAAGTATTAATATTCTGCAACTGGATATAATTTTATCACACATTTTAAAATATTCTTTGGATTCCTTTTTATGATTTTTCTCCCTCAATCAAAAAACAAGAGATTAGGCTCATTGGAATGTGTGTGCTTGGGTAGACTGCCATTCTGTCTAGGCTGTTCTGAACCTTTTGCTGCTTGGTATAGACTTCAAGTTCTCTGTAAATCCTGCATTATATAAGTCAGGGGTGGACCAAAGGTCGACCGCAGATGACCATGTGACCGCCACATCATGTGAAGTGGACGGCGGGTGATCGCTGGAACTCTGCTTAAAAAATGACAGACTTTTTTGGGGTTGATAGATCGCATTGAAGTGAATTTTTTTTATGTCAAGACAGTCTGGGCACCCAGGGATATATGGTTATAGAATAGGGTTGGAAATGATAGCATATGGATTTGAAACTGAAGTATTTCCAGTTAGATTTCACGGAGTAACTGCATTGTGGTACAATTATTTAAGGTTCCCATATACAAGAACACCCATTCTCTAAGATTCATGATGCAATGATAATAGTTTATATCTGTATTCTAATAATACATTACTATATTAATCACCTTTTCCTGTATTACATTTAAATGTATATTCCACAAAATTCAAAAGTATACACACAATATTGAAACAAACATTAATACTTCAAGCAAATTCGCAAGCCTCCAGCCTGCTGTAACCCTGTATTTTCAATCAATAAACATCTCTTTGACAAGTGAGGAAAACAATCAGTATTTTAAAATGCAGGCTTGAAGTATTATGGCTGAGCTCTCATGATTACAGGTCCGCAGCTGGTTTCAAACACATGACACGACAGAGTGAAGTCTGGACCAGATTATTATTGTAACAAATACACGGGATGAATCCTAATGCAGAGACTGTGTTGATTTTATTTGAGGAGTCACAAAAACAAAAACGGAGAGTCGAGGGGCAGGCAGACGGTCTCCATACCAAATATCTGGGAAGACAGGCAACCAAAGCAAAAACTGTCATCCAAAAGGCGAAGTCCAAAAGCACAGACGAACATTTCCCAAAGCCAAAAATACAACAAGAGAGATGTCATCAACTCCATATCCACAAACCAGAAAAAGCACATAGTCGGGGTCCTGAAACACAGTCGTATCCAAAGAGTCAGAACACAAGGAAAAAATGCTTATATGGATTCAGTACCTCACGCTGAGGTATGTAAACTGGGGTACTTTAAAGGAACCAGGTGACTGATAACAGCTATGTTAGAACTCAGGGGAGGCGGAGCAAGGGATGGGCAGGTGTGGCTGGGCAGGTGAGGGTGTGGCAGCTATATTTAATTAGTATTATGTTTAGGTTTTTATAGCTCTTCCTTGGGGGGAAAGGAGCTCAGGGTTGGCGGTTCGAATCCTGCCTCTTTGTGCCTGGAGTTTGCATGTTCATACCGTGTCTTGCGGGCTTCCTCTGAGTACGTCATGTTTCTCACACAGTCCACAGACACGTGATTAGGCTAACTGGCATCTGTAAATTGTGTGTGAGTGCAAGCGTGCACGTGCCCTGCAATGGACTGGCATCCTGTCCAGGGTATACGCCTGCCTTGTGTCCAGCGCGGCTTGGGATCCAGGCCCCCCTGTGACCCTGACCAGGATAAGTGGTTAGGAGATGGATGGATGTGTGAATGGAAGTTTTTCTTTCTCATTGGGCCAATGAGAATGGAGAAATTACAAAAAATAAAAAAAGATTCATTTATGTCACACATAGATAATGAGAGAAAGGTGTAATTTAAGAAGCATTAGGCTTTAATCTCACCTGAAAGATGACAACCAAGCCTTCCATAGCACCAGTTGCTATGGCAGGTAACCTTCAGGCTCCTGGTCTTTCTGACATCTCCATCTAGTAAGGGTATTCTCTCCAAAGTACCACCTACAGAACTACAACACGTTCATGTGAGACCACCTGAGTAGATTTCCACCTAAGCAATGGAGTACACCTTCCACCTACCAAGGTCACTTACAGTGAGCTGAAATTCCCAGATTCAATGCCATTGATTTTCCAAACAAACAACATCCCAATTTCAGAAGCAGATAAAAAGTGTTGAAGTCTTTATCCTATTACTGCTTGGACAGCAACCAAATTTACACAATTACAGAATTTTCATAAAATAACAAACAGACTGCTGTTTGCATAGCTGATCAGCTCCTTCCCATATTCAGAATTTTAGAATCAGAGACCTTAGAAATGATTTGGTGACACCATAATTAGTCGTCAAAAAGCAATGAAAATAGTTACATGTCTGAGACTGTACATTTTAATGTATAGCATGTACCTTTTAATCCCATCTGATGTTTTGATTACTGATCAAGTATATAATATGGCCCCACTTGGTGCAATTCAGTTTTTGGACAGTTGGTTAGTAGCAAATGACTTAGTAAATACAGCTCTCATGAACATGTAAATGATGCATGTGGACTGCTGAAGAAGATCCCTTGAACAGCAGAAGATGAAAAGCTCTATCTGCCAAAGCGTGACCATAAGCAGAGAAAAAAATTATTTTACAAGAAGCAGAACAATCCATTTGAACATTAAAAATGCAAGGGCATATTTTGATTGTGGATTTATGCTTACTTCAATAGAACCATTAATGGGAAATTGATTTGCAGAGCACACTTTAATTACGATCTTCCAGGGATGTGATCACGACAACTAGTAGCCAGAGGTGTTTGCTGGCAAAGTTATTTTCAGTCAACTGTCTGAGTATTTGTTCACTTTCCAGGATTTTGATACAATGCAGTTGTCTGACTAAGACTAGACAGAAAATAGCATACCACCGAAAAGCAGAGGGTAATAACAACAGTAAGAACACAGAAACAGTACGTAGGGCAAAGTAAAAACAAAGACCCCCTTCACATTTATATTTCAATCACGTAATGCTGCTGAGCAATGTTCACTCCTCAATACAAAGACGTAAGTTCAGACAGCCAGATACCAACATTTTTCAAAACTCTTGGAGATCCCCTAACCCACTGAACACAAGCCAAAGAAAATACAATGACAGTAACAGACATTAACATTAAGAAGGCACTGTCAAAAATGTATTGAGTTGCACAGGGTACTGGTAGGTACAGTAAAATCTCTGAACAAAAACATATGACAACGAGACCAGCATCATGATACCTTCAAGATTTCCTCTGGGGGGCAAAGAGTGATACTTCTCATCCTATTAGGCACTCTATGATCTACAGTTGTTTGTTTATTGTTAATAAGGTATACTTTTCATATTGAGCATGCCATGTGTTCTTTAATATAAATCAACTTAGTTCATTTTCACTGTTTAGGAGATGAAGATGAGAGGATTGTCTAGTTTGAAGGTTGATGTTCTGTAAAGCAGTGTACTTGCATCCCAGCTTCATGCTCAGTGCTTCCTGAAATAGGCTTCAGACTCCCCATGACTGTACTGGATAAGTGGCGACGACGGATGGATGGATGGATGGATGGATGGATGGATGGATGGATGGATGGATGTGCATCATTGTACAAAGAACAAGCATGAATAAGTACAGTATATTTCTGCTTAACTGAACACATCAAAGCAAGAGAGCATGTGCAAAATAGCTACTATTAACTGAAAAGGTTATACTACAACTGAATGGAGCTTTACTATTAGCCTCTGTCAATTCAATTCAATGTGACTCTTGATGACAGAGTCAGATACGCAATTTACACTCTTTAAGTTTTACTGAAGTAAGATGATCATATTGCTAACTGCTTGGTCCTGCAGTGACTGATTCAGTGGGTGGTGCTGTCACCTCATATTTCCAGTGAGATTCTTAACACCATCTCCCTACCATCCAGAGATGTTCAGGTCAGTTCCTTGGAATGACACCGGCATCCCATTCAGGGTGTACGATCCAGAACAGACAAACCTATTTGTCTTCTGTAACGGTGTAATTACTTTTCCAGTGTGGAATGTTTCGTACAAAATAGTGTTCTTCTGCGAGTGCAGACTCTAGCAGATGTCCACAAGGCAGTGGAAAAAAATTGGCATTTTCAGGCAATGAGGGGCTGCACAACATATTGCAGAAGACCTCTGGTCTCCCAGTGGCAGAAGGTGTTCCGTACTGGCAGCTGCTGAGCACCAGTGATCCAGCTGCCTCGGTAGAGGTACGTAGGCTGAGCACAGCTACTGAGGCTGACGAAACCCTACGCATTGCAAACCCACATTTCTTTGGTGTGAGGAACCAAAGAGTTACTGTTTATGCAGAAAGCCAGGGATGCCTCATGGTATCATTATAAGCGGCAAAGGAAATGATTCTCTGCTTCTGATCCAAGACTCACCAAGCGGCAATGAAATGGCAGCTGTGTCTTTAACGACACGGAAGAGTACAATAAATCTCTCGGTAGCAACTTATTTTTTAAAAAAAGTGCCACCGGACATTAAGGAAGGTGAAGAAAAAGTACAATCTAATAAGTCCGAAATTAGATGTGTTCCAAGTAAAGCTGATCATCAGTCCTGACTGCTCGTCTGCAGAGCAGGGCACAGGAGCACATCTTTTGAAATATTAATTTTGGCTCTGGGTAGCTCATCAGAGTCCTTACACAGCTGGAGGTTTGGGAATTGTTTAAAGTGGGTGTCCGAACTCCACTGAGACCACCTCAGCTTTCTGTCAGAGAGCAAATTCATTACGGCGCTTCACAAATTGCTCTCCTCCAGATAAAGCCTCTCTGAACTAAATCCATGCTAGGACAATTATGTCCTACAACAACTTTCAGCACTGAATCTTGGCAAATTTAACAAGGACAAAACGTGATTGGACGGCCTTAACATAAAGCGTTTTCTGACAAATGTATGGCCAGATTGTTTCTGACTATGTTTTTTAATATTATATGTAAATAGGTACTCTTTCAAGACCATTGTTCTAAAAAAACTGCCAAATACCAGTCAGAATGACCAGATTCTGTTAGTTTACCTCCATAAATGAATCTGTTCCATTTGTTTTAGTGGAATCACTTGTCCATTGCCTACATGAGGAGGAAGCAGGTCTATGTTGAAACAGAGTTTAACTGTTGCATATACGCCAGGGAGGAAATGGTTTATCCTCGGATGTCAATAGCATCTTATGAAATGAGGTTCTAATTCTTCACAGGAATCTTTCCAAATAGCCATGGAGCTATTGTTCACCCATAGTCATTGATCAGGCCCAACTCAGATTACTGATTCACCCAAGTTACTCTTTGGGAATAGTCTTCGCTATGTGTAACATTCTGAAAAATGTATTTCCAAGTACCATTATGATAACCAAAACTGTGAAAAAATACTTTGGTCATGAAGATGCTCTTAAAGAGCCATTTAGCTGCGGATTTGCTGTTTTTCTGTCAGAAGAATAAAGATACATCTGATCCACAAAAATCCTCAATATATCTACTGCTGACGAGTGCCACTTTTCAAGATGTGTTTTCATCTTTCTCACCTGGCTTACAGTTGCTCCTGTTCTAAATGCAGGACATGTCTGAGCAGCACACACCACAAGTTTCACTACTGCCCTACACAAGTGGTATTTACTCATTTCTATAGTCATTCACAATGTATCGTTAGGACAGATATTCGGTTATACATAGCTATATTCAGTTGATCACGGCTCGCTTTTAAGACAATTTCATGGCACAACAGGCCTTATTTTTTGAGAACAACTTCATATGGAGGTCTGAAATCTCTGACAGAATGAAAGCATGTGTAACAACCTGTCAGACAGAATTAAAATTACACACCCAATCTAACTATCCTCTAGGCTGTTTATCCAGTACAGCATTGGGGTGTATGTACAATTATACATCCCATAATTCATGCGGGGTAGAGTGAAACTGCAGAGTATGTTTTGTGGAGGGGGGTGTTGCTGTGCTAACCTACATGTGTAACAAGATATTCCGGGTGTTTCTGCTGACATCTCAGATGAAGGGTTGGTCATAGTCATAAGGTCACAGAGTAATTGGGGAAATCATTTCGCATTTTTTTCCTCCTCAAGCATCTCAATTTAAACCCTCAACTGCCTCTCGGAGTCTCCCCCTTTTTCCCATAGCGCCGACCCGACCCCGAAGTGATCGATGAACGCCAAACGATAGTTGGACAGCAACATTCAGCAGAAACTATTTTTTTTTCTCCCTCCACAAGTTCCCTGCAAGGTCGGCATCACTTTGCCACTGCCCTTTGGGTGGCACCGCTTGATAAAGGTAATGCGTGGCAAGGCCAGGCATCTGCCCGGCTGCAGCTGTGGCCAGAAGGATGCGAGCGCTCTTGCATGTGAGAAAAATGCATTTTCAGAGGGTGTCTTGCTAATGCGATGAGGGATGCAACATTACTTCAGATGGTCCCGCATCTCCCGTGATGCAGCCTGCACCCTGTACACCACTGTCTAAGCAGCCAGATGATTTTCAGGTTAGCTTTGTTGAAATTTTTCAGATTTCTCTACTTTCAACAGAGACTGCTGGCAGAGACTGTGATACAATATTATATTAATTTATATAATTAATATACATATTTATTATATAATATTGTGACAAGCAGGAGGCGGAGTCATCTTGCACTTAACAAGGTGCTTTTACTAGAGGCAAGCAGCAACAGAATGCCGCCACACAGATCCAGTAATGCCCACCCTACCAACCACTATACAGTATACAACCTGGGGGTTAGCCCCGCTAGGCCCAACACACATACACACGGTAACATTTCACACGATGTACACCGAAGAGGAGTACTCCTCCTTCTTCACCCACTTAATGTTTGAGTGTTAGCCTGGGATCCCAGTGGCCATGTATGGGAGGAAGGGCTCACCTCTCTGTATTTATCGTTGTAGTTTTAAGGTATTGGTAATATTTTAAGGGGGATTTAAATGTGTAATTGGACATTGTTAGTATTTGTATTTAAGACTTTCTAATGTAGTTTTGTTTGAAGGGTTGTCCCACCTTACCTCCGCAATGGTCGTGCTTAATTGATTGTTCCACCCTGTTTGTGTGATGGGTGTTCCCTATTGATTTTAATTGATGGTTGTTTAAATGGGGTAGCCTTGAAGAGAAGAGAGGGTGGTGGAGGCAACTGGGCCAGCTTGGTGGGATGCTGGTAAAAAAAGTTTTCCCCCCGGTGGGTTTCTGCATTTTTGGTGGGTTAATAAAAAGCTCAACTTTTATAAAACCTTCTTTTTTTGGGATTTTGTGTTATCTTCCCCTCACACATTGGCCAGTTAATTGAAGACCTAGTGAGGTTCTTCACATACACACAAACACCCAATACACTACAACACTTTCACAATACATGGAAACATGACAACAATTTGCGACGCTATTTACAACACATATTTAACACTATTTACAAACCCCAGTGCATGCTGGGGCCCACCCTCAGGGTGGTGCCAGTCTGTCCGCTGTAATATATAACATATTTACAGATGGAGTTACCACTTTTGTTAGCATTGTGTTTATAGTATCTTGCACATCACCTAGTCCCACACAAGATTTACTGCATTGACTGATTATGACTTTGAGTTGATTGCCACCGGGCCTGTGCTGCTGTGCCAGTCCAGCGGGGAACATCATAGCCTGGTACCCTTAGGATCCTGGGTTTGAGTCCTGTCACCCAGCTCTGTGCGTGTGCCATTTGCTGGTCCTCTCTTTGTCTGTGTGCATTTCCTCCTAGTGCCCTGGATTCCTCTTGCAATTCAAAGACAAAGAATTGGTATCCAGTGATGGGACAAGCACTGATTGGTCATTTGGGATACTCTCACCTACCACGGGTCTCAAAGCCTCATTTGCCCCCTAACTACTAAACTGCTCATAGTGTGTGTCCTGTGATGCACTGTTATCTTGCCACGGGTGTCCTTTTTTGTCACACGCCCATTTGCTTCCTAGCTAACTGTGACCCTGTACTGGATAAATGGGTATGGAAAATATAGGGACTGTGCTGGTACATGTTAAAATGCTATGGGAAAACAAATCGAAAGCACACTAGTGTAATAGTCGGTGTTCCAATTCCCCAATACGCTTACAGAATGAATGAATAGTGATTTTTCCGCCCGTGTTTTCATATGTAGCTACCTTACATGTGAGCGTTCCTACATATTTTAAACCCACCGGCATATGCATGCAATCTCCCTGAATCACCCCGTCTCACCGTAATCACCTGTAACGCAATTAAAACATAATAAAGCACACCAAAATAGGAGCAACTCAACATGATAAAATTTAATGCCCATATTGTGATACAACATCTGGATCTCACCACATCTGGAACTTAAAAGTATTGTACTGTGAATAAAACATGGTCTAGAGACAGGCTCTCAGATGGACCATATAGAGAGTATATAGCAGGCAGGATACTTTTGTGTTCCAGTGAGTAAACAGTCCAATGAAACATACTGCCAGACCAAATCTTTTATGCCCTTTGACAATAATGGAGAGGTTATTTTGCCTAATTCAAATACCACTGAGGATCACAAAGGATTAGCCAACAGCTGTTTATTTACATATCTGCCCTTAAGCCTCTAGACCAGAGCAACACCAATACATTATCAGCACACAGAAGCTAGGAAACTTGTGGCATTTAAATCAGTCTGCAATTACTCATGTGAATCCCAGGAATGACACCAATTAAATAAAATAAGTGGTGGATACCTAGGCTAGAAATAATTGACTAAGCTTGGCAAGTGCATGAATTTACAGGCTGTTTCGAAGCTAAAAAAATGGAGTGCTTCCTTTCACACCAGAGCAATCAGGAAAAACAGAGATAGAGGTGGCGAGGAGCCGCATTTGTTCCCCTTACAGTCTGCAATGACTCACAACAAATTCAAACTGCATGTCCTAAGCAGATGTAGCTGGCTCAGTCTTGGGCAATCAGCAGCTGAAAACAATCTGGGTGGTGAGAAAACAGCAAGTATTCATTTTTATAAATATTTTAGCATTTTATTTATAATTTGAACATGCGGAGGGCCATACTTACAGGGAAAAAACATCCCTAAACCTATTAAAAATGTACTTAGGCTTGTGCAAACATAATTCACATTTAATGTTTATATGGAGACAGTTAACCCTTGTAAGACAAGGTTATGTTCAGACATTTTTATTTATATGATAAAATGTACCGCAGGGCACTGGTCACCATTTCAGCTTACAAGCCCATCCTTCAGAAGCCAGAATAAATTCACTAGAATCTGTTTACCTTAAGCCTTGCTTTATATGTATTTACCTAATACTGGTTGCTATGTGACTGAGAATAGACAAGACAATATGATTGCTTTGTTTCGTTCTTCTAACTAAGATAAAAGATAAGCGTATGACCTCTCCCGCTGACTGGTAATGTTATGCTTGCATGAGTACTTGGCATACAGAAATCCATACTTTTTGAGTAAAATTTGAGCACGATGGCACTGAAAAGCCTTTAGGTTTTGTGTCACCAAAGACAAGAGATTGACAGTTACTCAATCACTCAGTATGAGCGATAACTAAGCCCAACACACCGTGCATTTCTCAAAACCAATATATTCTTAAACTCTAAATATAAGACATAGAAGGAACCGAGAGAGAAAAAAAATATCCTAATAACTAAATAGATGGAAGGGAATACTTAATGACAACAATTGTGCTGCTTTGTGGTGTGTGAATCACCTACATCTAACATTTAGCCTGAGTTTGGAAGCAAAATGTATGAGGTTTTCTAGTCTTTGGTTTTATTTAATTAATTATTCACATTTTTCAGCAGTGGATAGTTATTCCGGTACTGAGAGTCAAGGACATCATGCAGATGAAAAGAAGTAAAAAATCTGGTGCAGTAATTTATTTATCCGGAGACTGCACAATGGCCATATAAATCTTGCAATTGCTTCCTGCGTTTCTTTGACATTCTGACCAAATTAATCTTTAAAAGATCATCTGAAGTTAAGTCTCCCTATTTGAATGCACTTCCTACCAGGCACATGAATATTCATAATGCGTGAGAACATCAACAAGAGGTAAGGTTTGATTGCCCCTGGTGAACAACAGTCAAGATCTGTAAAGGCCTGAGCACCTCCTAAGACTGGCCTGACAAGAAGGGGCATATAAGTAGGATGGATGGATTAAGCCCCTGGTGGAGATATACAGCCACTTAATAGGAACAGGTTGATATTAGTTTCTTGGAGGGCATTTTGTGGGATTTAACACAGCCAACTGCGAGGCATGTGGTTTGTGATGCTTATCTTCTCCTTCTGTTTGCTATCATTGCTGTTGACGGTTTTCCGAAGGCACGCGCAAATGTAAATTAGCCCGTGTGGAGCGGCCTCCGGCTAGCCCGACAAATGACCCTCCCAGTGAATATAGGGGCCAGGCGGGTGCTTGCATTTGACGAGCGCCAGGGAGCAGCTGGAGGACCACGCTCGACTGCACCCGAGCATCAGTGGAGGACAGAGGGGCTCCACGTTAACGGCGCTGGCTGCGACCCGAAGGCAGGACGGTCGCCTAGTTGGCATTTTGAGAGCCGGAAGCCACCTGCTGCTCCTCTGGGTGCAATGGGAGGCAGGGTGGTGAGGAGGTGGAGGCACACCAACGCTTGAGCTGGCTCTGGCATCACTTGGGAGTGCTCCAGCTACTGCAATGTTGACCAGTGGGTGCCCTCGGTGCGATCCCAGGAGCATGAAGACATCATCAACATGTCATGGACATTACATCCCAGATAGTCTGATGTACAAGCCAACAACTGCCATTCTGCGCAGAGAGGTGTTTCGGAAAGAAGCTTGCATGACACGATTACCCAGAATTCATCACTATCAGAAACCTTTGTAGCTTTTACCCTTAGCTAAACCGAACAGATAAAACAAAGTAGCCGACAGCTACAATTCAGAACCCAGTCTTTGCTTCAGACGGGTTAACTGATTAAAGCTAACCAGCTAACAGAGCTGGGTAGGAAATAACAAGCAATGTTTTGTTTGACAACTACAATTGCAACGCTTGATGATAGCGTAATGAATGGAGTGTTCACAGCATTCCCTTCAGCGCTGTTACTCTTTAATCCATGCAGGGCATGGGTCTCGCAAACTTAATAAACTGGCCAAATTTGCAATCTGCGCAAATTAAGTGCCACGGCAGGCGCAGAAAGGGAAGCCAAAGATTTACAAAACAACCAAGAGAAAATTATGTGGCGGGAGGACATTGGACAAATTAAAACCGATGGGGATCAATGCAAAGTACTTCAGTGAGGAGTTTTAGAAAGACTACACCCTACTTCGAGTATTATGCATGGAAAACAGCTGCCGTTTATGAAGAATTTGGGTGCATAAATCGTTGCCAACTTGCCTTCGTGACTGAAAAAATACACATATCAGGAAGGGTGTGGAATTGAAGTCCACAGAAAGCCATAATGAGACTTTTACAAAACAAAATTTTCTGTGATGCAGTTTACAAATGTAATAAGAATGATCTAGAAATTTTCTGTAATTGTGTATTTAGCATAGCCTCAGGGTAAGCCTTGGCCCTGTGCTAGGTAGCAATATGCCAGGGCACACACTCAAACATACACTCTAGAGAACTCAGATACAGCAACTCAACTGAGGAAACCCACGCAAACATGGGAAGAGCATGTGAATTATAAACACAGCGAGCAGGCAAGGGATTTAAATCCACAGTGCTGGAGATGGGTGTCTACAGTGCATTGGCACCTATACAGGACCTGGAAAAGGCCATCATACTATGGTAGCTTAGAAGCATCAAAAGAGGCAGAGCGGCAATTTTACACAAGCGTCCAAAATCCTACAGAGATTGGATCTGCTTAGTTACAGACCATTTTAGATTAGAAAAAAGAAAAAAACATTTGGGTTGTGTTGAGGTTTAGTCTTTAGATGAATTGAAGGAAGCAGAGTTCGACATCAATATTCTAACCAATATGTCATTATTAAACATCTAGATAAACAAGACTGGTTAAAGAATGCCTCTCCATTTTAACATTTCCAAGAAACATCAGCTACTGTGCGAGTCATTGTAATACATCATCCTTAAGTCATCATGTGTAAATTATAATTAATGAGCTGTCTCAGGGATCATGGTTAGCAATGTTACCTTTCACCTCCAGGGTTGGGTGTTCAAATCCCACCGCTGCTGTGTGTGGGTGGAGTTTGCTTCTTCTCCCTGTGCTTTACGGGTTTGCTGAAAACATGTGATCTGGGCTGACGTGATCCTAAATTACCCATAGTGTGTGATTGGATGCGTGACCTCGCCCTGTGATGAGGTGGCTCGCTGTCCAGGGGGTCTCCTGCCTTGTGCCCTAAACTGCCTGGGACAGGCTCGAGGTGACCCTGTATAGGATGAGCAGCTTGGAAAATGGATGGACGTGTTTCCATAAGCTTTTGATTATTTCATAGATTTTAGACATAAAAACGCAGGAGGTGGCCAGTGACGGTTTACGCGAGCAAACTTTAAATGGACGGCTCACATTGAGGGTGCTAAACTGCATTTTCATTAATACACCTGACTTAAAGATAGCAGAGATTTGGAGGTTTCCCATCTGACTGAAGCAGATGGTTGGCAAGAGGAAGGGGGGGATTAGAGCACTGCGAAGCTCCGGCTGGCTGTGGGCACAGTAAAAAGCCGTATCAGTGAAAGACATATGCAGTGCCCTGTAAAGAAGAAAATAAAGAGAATCAGCAAATTTCAAAACGATCTCACTGGACAGCACTTTCAGTATGTTACTAGTAATATAAGATTGTAAATACAACAAAATTCTGCACATCAAATCATATATACCTCCATATCCATTAATCTGTTGTACTTCAAAACACTTAACAGCTGTTCACTCAAATGTTGGATTGAATAGAGGGCATTAGTGATGGCACAAATGAGGCTTCAAAACTCAAGGTGGGTGGGAGTATCCCGAATAATCGCCAGCATTGATTGGTAGTTTAGTACACTCCCACCCACCATGGGATTTGAAGCCTCATTTAGTGCCAGCATTGATTGGTCAGTTCAGCATACTCCTACCCACCGTGGGTTTTGAAACCTCATTTATCCCATCACTATGCTGTATATTGTCAATCTAAGCAGTATAATAAAAAATTAATCATTGGTATTTTTCGTAGTTATCAGTCTCTTGTTTCTGTGATTAAATTTTGATAAATGATTGCTTTTTGCCTACTAATAATGTAGCTAATATATCCTGCCATCATTTCCCCATTGTGGTGCAGAATTCCATAACTTGATGTCTGAGGCTGTATGAAGCTCCTCGGCAAAATTATGTAAATCATATGAACAAATACATTTAGAAATATTAGAGTTATTTTCAGATACACTCATTTTAATCCCGTCCAGAATGTATCCTATGCCTGGGATAGGCTCCAGCCCTCCGGGACCATGACCAGAACAGGCAACTGGAAGATGGATGGATTTACTTTATTTATTAATTTGGAATAAATAAATCTAGCTCATCCTGAGAATTTCATCTGCATAAGGCAATTTTTGAATGTTCATGCTTTTGCACTGATTGCAATTACTTTTTGAATTTTGCCAGTCCGATTCTTGCACCACAATGAACATGAAATTGCAAAAGTAATTTGAAGTTTGATTGGGAATTCACAATACCGCCTATCAAGGTCTGTTACTAAATTCTGTTGCGCAATTTGTTTGCTGGGTTTAGTCCGCTGAATTTTATGTGCTGTGCTACACTAACGTCAACATGATTCACTGTATATAAATATTATGTTATTGATAGCTGAATTAAAAACCGAGCGAGTAATCAATGTCTAAAAAATAATTCTGATGATAATACCATTCTTATGACTTTTTGAATGATGTTAAATGTTACGTAGAACCTCACCCCAATAAGTCTGAAAGATGTAGGGATACACGATTGTTCAAAGTGCTACTCTCAGTGACAGCAGTAGCACTTTGAGATGTTCAGTGTGTGCTTGGAATGTGTAGCCAGATTTTTTTTTTTTTTTACTTGATGTTCACCCTGCTTTATATGCCTGGACACAGCTGCTTAAAAGTCCCCTTAGATCCTCAGTCATAATGACAACAGTAAATGTGATTACATTGACGTAAGAGTAGATACTCTTCAGTCCAAATTGTAAATGTGGGTTATCTGAAGAATGCTCTCTAGTGAAACAACCGCTGCAATTCCAAACAAAAGCAATGATTCAAGGGAATCAAGGTAATCTCTGATTATCTTTCCTTTCTCAGACTTGGTGGATTATACTGCATACAACAGCCTCACATTATCTATTCACTCAGTTTGTTTTGTTTGATGCTAAATCAGAATAATACCTAGTGATGGGACAAATGAGAATTCCAAACCTGTTGTGGATGGAAGTAGCTGAACTAACCGATCAATGCTGGTGCTAAAAGAGGCTTCAAACCCCATGCTGGGTGAGAGGATTCCGAACTGCTAATCAATGCTGGCTGGCAAGTCATACTGAAAAGGTTAGTGACATGGCATCATCATAAGATGCCACCTTTCCAAAAAGTCAGTATCAAACTTCTGCCTTGGTTAACTGCAAGTGAAGTGATTCTGATCTGGAAACTTCTATAAACAACAAGAGTTCAGTTGTGATGTCACAGGCCACACAAACAGAAAGGGACTCAATGACCCAACATCAATATCCAACCTCACTGATGTTGTTATAGCTGAATGGCAGCAAATCCCACCAAGGATATTCAAACATCTAGTGGAATGTCTTTCAAGAAGCGTAGAGGCTATTGTAAGTGTAAATGGAGGAACAACTTCCTACTGATACCCTTGGTATTGGAATAAGGTTTTACTCAGGCAGGTGTCCACATACTTTTGGTCAATGGTCAGTTAGTGCTGCTAAAACATGAATGCACAAGCATAGACAGTGGATAGCATGGCACTGTCTTGTGTTCATTGTAAGAGCCGCTAGATCATTTATTAAAGGAAAATCCAAATTAGTCTTTTATTACACATTTATTACTGCTGGCTGTAGCATGCAGTTGAAGGTAAACTCAGAAATCACAAATGAATTGGCAACACACTCATCTTCTACAGTGAAATGTCAGTAGACCCCTACTTTCGGATAAGCTGTCTGTACTGGACAGTATTTAACCAAGGGGAGGTAACAATTTTTTGTTGTTGTTGTTGTTGTTTAGTCACGCAGTCGTGTCCGACTCTTCGCGACTCCATGGACCACAGCACGCCAGG
>JAACJT020000795.1:3672-15321 GCA_009936485.2 Gymnarchus niloticus | reverse complement strand
ATCAGTAAGTCCAGTATGGGCCAGGTTACCATGATCCTGATCCCCCATCAGTAAGTCCAGTATGGGCCAGGTTACCATGATCCTGATCCCCCATCAGTAAGTCCAGTATGGGCCAGGTTACCACGATCCTGATCCTCCATGCTGAGAGCAGGTCCCTTTGGCTGTTTTTTTCTCCAGTTTTTGTTATCACCCTGAGAAGAGGAAACACCAAAAATAAAGCTCTCAGGCCTCATTCCCCAATGCCCAGGGTCACATGGTTCTGTCCTCAATCCGAGCCAGCCCTCCCACAGCATCCTAACCGCAAATCGAGTCAAATCAGAGCTACACCGGTTTTTTTGAAGGAGCAGGTGCTTGTCTTGCTCTGACGTTCCCCACACACTCTTGTATGACTGATGATTGCCTGCAGTGCTAATGACTTGCCTGTCTTCTCCATTTCTGCCACATTACAGCCAGTGGACAGTTTGGTCTGTCACAGTCCTGCCGATGTCTTTGAATCATGGGGCCTTGCTTCCTGTTTTAGTTCTCATTAACCGTGTCATTCCTGAATACGACTCACCATTCTTAAACACAGCTCTCCGTCAGATCTTCTTCAGCCGAGGGGTGTCCTGTTCTGCTGTGTTGGTCGTTATCTGCGAGCATTTCTGCCAGGACCGGGCTGGCTGCCTAATTAAAGCACATGCATGCTGAGCCCTGCCTTTGGGGATGGGCCTCGTCCATTATCGGCTCCTGTCTTTCCTGTCCCGTACACCGTGCTCTCTGCTCCGTTATGTAACGGCCGCCCCTCTGGGCGAGTTCCGCTCACCGTGTTTGCTCAAAACCTGCTTCAGTTGTGGGGAGGAGCCTTGTGTCACGGTGCTTAAAGCAAGAGCGGATTGATGGGACAGGAGATGGGTGAGGGTGTGGTGAGAGATGCCCAGGGTTTTCGTGCCAGCTCATTAGTGTGCTTGTTAGCTGCAGCCTTCCATGGGACGTTCATCCCGAGGATAGAATTATCTTCCGTCGGATCATGACCACAGTCGTCCAAACATGGATATCGTAATCGAAACTATCTATCCAGTGGAGACCTCTGGTGGTTAGTGAAATCTGCTGTCAGATGTTTGTGGACCTGTTTCCCATTGCATGTATTTATAGCCGGTGTCCACGGCGGTCCTTGCAGAAGCTGTGCAGTCTGCCTGACATCAGCCATTATCGGTGTTTGCCTTCTGTTTCCATACATGTCAGAATAACTGAGGGCCTTTCAGGCTCACGGATGGACGGAGATGTGGCATCTGCCCTAATTGCTCGGTTCTGGTATTTCACCAGATGGAGGTCGGCTCATCCGTGGGGTTTGCACTGTGACTGGTATTTCACCACCATCGGACAGACGTCTGTCCTTATCAGAAGTTGTCAGAATTTCTTTCTATACCCCTAGTCTTCCATGCACAAGCAGTAGTCCTGTAAATGCTATTTTATGACCGCAAGACCTCTCTGGACATTGGAAGACAGCGCATACCTGCCCCTGAACACGGCGCATACCTGCCCCTGTACACAATGCATACCTGCCCCTGAACACAATGCATACCTGCCCGTGAACACGGCGCATACCTGCCCCTGAACAGTACCTACAGATGAGCTGTATGTACCCAAATGGGTAACATCACGCCCTAGAAGTTGAAGTTGAGCACATCAATTTTTTTGGATAACTTGCTCTGTACAGAAGCTCGTGCAGCATTCGGTTGTCATTCTGTGTCTGTGTGTCCATCTGTCCAGTAGGTGGTGCCATGAAAGTTTTTGCAGTACAGCTAAGCTGCCTTCGGCTGCTCTTGATCCTGTGAAGATGCATGATGATCTCCCGCTGTTTCTTGAACCACTTGTCAGTGCTTTGCAGGTGTGCTTCTCCACTCACTGTGGCTTTGGGATAACAACAGGCTGTGCCGAAAAATTCACAGAATTCAAACCAGAAGTCAGCTAGGCAGATCCCTCTTGCGCCTTTGCAGGGTCTGAAATAATATGGAATGTGCGTTAGGAAGGTTGGGGCCAGAGTCCCATGCATTGTTATGAGGGACACTATTTTCCTGGTGTGGAGAGCTGTGTGGTGAACCAGATCAGGGGCCTGGTGTAACTGCTGAAGCTGCAGAGAACACCCAGAACTGATGCTTTGGTGCACTGCCAGATGAATGATGTTAGATTGCTTCTCGGTGAACTGTTCGTTGAAAACTGAGAAACTTCAGATGGTTTCATTTCGTGGGTGGGGGGAATTAGCCCAAGCTTCAGATTCGTAGATATTTACCGGTAGCTGTGCTCGTTTTGTCAGTGTCCACTCTGCCATTGCTTCCAAAGATCCTCCTTCTTGCAGTCCCCCTGGTGGCAGAATGCTTGAATTGCAGATACTGTCTGCTGTGTTCCTGGCGGTGAACCGAGAGCGTGAACACATGCTAATTACATGCTTTCAGTTGGAACTGACACGGAAGAGGATTAGACTTAAAGGTGTGCAAAACTGTGTTATTAAAATAAGGCAGAAGAGCATTACGTGTAGGTCTAACAGTCGAATGCTGGGAGGCTTTTCCTGGTAGCTGTGAGCTTGTTCAGTGGGACAGATCTCGTGGTTGAGCATCCACCTTCTCTCCACTCCCATTGGCTCAAAGGGACAACCCCCCCAGACTCTCTAAGCTTTGCTTGCATCCCTTAGCTTCAATTCCACATCTATGCTTTATCTTATTGAGCTGCAGAAAAATCGAAAACACGTTTTTGTTACTGGTCCCCGGGGTACAGGCCTCTTTAATATTTCCAGATATTTCTATCACGCCGTCCATGTTGGTTCTCACATGCAGCCTTGGGCCTGCTGAAACATTCCCTCTACGAAGGTGCGTGCGAGCAGGCAGACCCCACCCTACAGCTCTATTACACCATCAGGCCGGACCACTGCAGCAGCGTCTGCCCTAGTGAGCCGGCACACGCATGCGTGAACGTCTGAGTGTCTTTACGCGCCACTCGCTCCCTCTCCTCTCATTGGCTGTCTGAATTATTGATTTGGCAGTAGGGATAGTCTTGCATCTTGCTGCTCGGCAAGGCCCAGCCCTGTGCGGTGGTGCCTGGAAAAGGGGGAGTGACTTTGGCCCAGTCCGGAGCCGGAGCCGTCCTTTCTGGAGAGAACAGATTGACATTGGCTGAAGCGTGAGCGACAGCTTCTGGGGAAAGCAGAGTGACTTTAACCCAGTCCGGCAGCAGAGAATGGCAGATCCCCTGCCGGAGGAGAAATCTGTTTCCTACGATGGGATCTGCCGTTACACCCAGAAGATTTCATCCTGCTTTGGACTGGACAGGGCGGCAGCAGCGGAAGTCTCCCCAGGACACGGTGTGTGTGCTCAGTGCTTCAGTGTGTACGTTCATGTCATGTACACGCAGAGCTGTGTGTCATGGCCTTCTTTATCCTGGTCTTCTCCTAATGCGCTGTCTCATTGCCCGTGAAGTTTCCTGTCCTGAGAGAGTCAGACCCCTGCAAGGGTTTCCTGAGTAACTACCACTTTCTTTTGCCTATGGAATTTTTCTGAGGACCTTTTAATGGTGAAGTATGGTGAGACCCTTTCCACAGAAAATGTACGTGTTTCCCAGAAGGCCTTGCACTGGAATGTCTGCGATCGGGCTCTTGTTTGGTTTGAGTGTGTCAGTTAGGTTGAGCCAGTGATTCCTTCAGGTAAGTTGTGCCTGTTTTTCTCTGAAGAATGAATGCCCAGCATCCACGTAGCATTGTACTTGGAGGATTAATCACAGCGGTGTGCTGAAGACTGCAGGCTGATGGTACAGCAGGAGGGTGTGGGGGTGGTCAGGGTGGGGGGAGGGTGGGGCATGTGAGCAGCCATGCAGCAGAATGTTGTAGGCCAACTTCTTATCCCAGCGATTGACTGTGAAAGTTCATGTCTGAGGGTTAGCCCCCTAATAAATGGTGAACTGGACTGATCTGACCTCATGTAGCCGTTTAGCCGTCATGCCATGCAGTCTGGGCCTGGAGAAGGTCAAGACAGTGGGAGAGTTAAATCTGCTCATTTCAGTGAAGTTCAGTTTTTCTGGTGGAAGTGAATCTGAAGGCTAACTTGACCGCTGATTTTATTTATTTTATCATTGGTTATATATGCTGGACACACAAACAGCATGTGAGAGCCACATGATGAGTCAGCTTTTTGTCAGCTGCAGAAACTTGTCAGGTCTGAGCTGAACTCTCTGCAATCTGTAGGAGCAGCCTTACCAATGCTCTCAGCTTCAGATGTGTCCTGTGTGAGGCAGAGGAGCAGCCCTACCCGTGCTCTCAGCTTCAGATGTGTCCTGTGTGAGACAGAGGAACTGCCTTATCCGTGCTCTCAGCTTCAGATGTGTCCTGTGTGAGGCAAAGGAGCAGCCTTACCAATGCTCTCAGCTTCAGATGTGTCCTGTGTGAGGCAAAGGAGCAGCCTTACCAGTGCTCTCAGCTTCAGATGTGTCCTGTGTGAGACAGAGGAACTGCCTTACCCGTACTCTCAGCTTCAGATGTGTCCTGTGTGAGGCAGAGAAGCAGCCTTACCCGTGCTCTCAGCTTCAGATATGTCCAAAGAGTCAAAGCTTCAATTGTATTTCCATGCTGGGATATAAAAATGTCACGCTCAGCTTCAGGCATCTCTTTGTGGGTGGTAGTTTAAGTCACACTCCTAGCTTCAGATGTCCCCCTGTTGGGACAAACGCACTTCACATCTGCACTGTTTTGTGATGGAATGAGGGAGTTGTGAGCCGGTGAGCACAGGATGGTCTCCACATATTCATGAGTAATTAACCCCAGAGCAGCCTGCTGTTGACTGAGTGCTCCTTTGTGCTGCAGCATCGGGGAAGTCAGCCTGCTTCTGTGTACATTCAACATTTCTGCGATAAAAACACCGCACGCCCGTGATGTCACCGTTTCTTAATTTGTGGATGATATGTGCTCCACCGCCACGTACGCCTTATCACTGGCAGCAGGCAGCGCCAAGTCAGAGCTTATTCTTCCAGCCGTCTCCTGGCTTCTGCACAATGCCCTGTTCGGCATGTCCCGTGCCGACAGGGCGAGGCTCCTCCTGCCTCGCATGTCAGGCACCCAACCAGCAGGCTTTTGCTTGGCACCCCACCTTTTATGGCACCAATCAAGCCTTTCTTACAACTCCGTCATGATTCTGTCACTTGGTGGATCCTGATGATCTCCTTCCTAACTGAGTAGGAGAATAAACCACTAATAAGTCAAATAAATACAATAAACACATCAAAAGAATATTTCAAATTCTTGCCGTTAGTCTAAAACATGTCTGATGAGCCGGTGTAGCCCCGAAGGAGATCTAGGATGCTGAGGATTGCACCTGGCTTCTTGTAAGTTATCCTCTGCGGTCTTTTGGAGACAGATCTCAGGGATCGTCAGCAAGGATTACAGATTACAGGACCTACGTCAGCTGGTTCCGCCTTGCCCTAATCTCCCCTCCATCACATGTCACGTCTGTGAGCTTCAGAGAGAATTTCACCCAAAGCTCAAAAACAAGCTCAGCGAGTGGTTGGTTGACTTAAATCAGCCGCATAGCAACCAAAGGCTCAGTACCTCTGGAGAGCATATTAAATCATCCAAGTCATTTACTGTAGGTCCATTAAGACTGGTTGTGAGCTGAAGGACCTTCTGTAGCCAGCAGGGGAACATCAACATGACTTGTAATACAATGGGAAAGGTCTGGCCACGTGCTTATAAAGTCAGACAACTATAGAAAAGTGTTTCTTCCTAAATTGATGCTGTTGCTCTTCCTCCACAGTGTGGTTAAGTAGACATCACTCACCATTAAGGAGTCCCTTTAACACCAGACATGAATGAGCTTAGCAGCAAATAAGCTACATGGAGACTGCATGTTTTCAGCCAGCAAGGAGAATAAGTAAGACAGAGGCATTAATCTCCTTACAGAGATCTGTTCCTCCCAGATTAACAAGTGTGGAGTTGGTCATAAGATCTCCGTCCTCTGGCCACTGTCAGGTACACGATGCCCTCTGCCTTTAGAACACGGTCATTCAAAGTTCAGTCACCCCCGGAGAGAGACCCGCAGGAACTGGTTGTAGAGTCTTATCCGCTAACACTAGGTGGCTTCCACACATCACGTGTCCCCTCGCCTTGTCCTGTCACGTCCCATTTCATGGCATCACCCCTGGGCTCTTGGTGTAGTCCTTGCCCCTGGGTGGAGGAGTTCTCCGTGTCAGCCCAGTGGAATCTCAGCAGCCTGAGCCTGTGGCTCCACCCAGAGTGGCAAGGTGGTGCCAAACCACGCCAAGTACCCCAAGTCCATCGTAGAGGATGGCTGCGAGCCTCAGTCTCTGATCCCCAAGTGGTCCCTCAGGGAGCAGCTGCCCTTTCTTGGCCCATGTACCTTCTTCCAGTTATCTCAGGAGCTTGTTGGTGGATCACAGGCAAAGTAAGGAGGAGAGCTGTGGATTCCATCCACAAGCCATTATGCTCTACTGGTGTCTCCCATTGTTCTTACGGGATTATTTACTTGTACGCCTTCATCAGACATGCCACAGCTTGACAGAAACATTTCTCTTGGAGGTGTTACCGTTCCAGCTTGACTGGGAGAACGCGCATTGTTACACACCACAGTGTGTTGGAGCTGAGGAAGTCAGCTGCTGTTTGGGAAAATGCAGTGTAGCTGATTTGTTAATGGACTTAGTAGCATCTGCAGCTGTGATTGGTTGCACTGTATGCTGTTTATTGTTGTGGTGCAGATCCTGGACCAAACAACAGAAAGCCGTTGTCTGGTGATCTGATATCAAAGCTCTGCTGTACCAAACACATCAAATGAAACCCGGTCCAGAAATGTCCATTTCAAAATAATGGTCACTGATCTTCTCACATGGGTTTTGTACGGTGGCTGAGAAAGCCCAGTGCATTTCAAAATTAAAAAAACACGCTGCAAATAGCCACAGCACAGCGGAAGTGTTTCTGGAAGACACTTTCAGCCACCATAGTTTTGCCCGATGATTATCACTGTTTTAATTTGGGAAATGTTGGCTGCGTGAGAGTTCGCCTTGATTTGATATCCTCATGAGAGGACAGTGTTCACATAGTAAGTTCTGGAAGGTTGGAGCATTTTGTGCTATGCTGAGTACGTTCTCAACGAGACACTGCACGGAGAGCAGACGTAGTGATGGACAGATGGATGACAGAGGGACGTGGGACATGCCTCCATTTTGGCATTCCGGTGTTATGCGTGGAGTCCTTTCACACGGTCCCGGGTCGTGGCCTCTCCCAGATTGTGTGCTTCCTCACGGTGCCTGACACAGGACTTCTGTTTGCCATCTTATGGAGACTCGCACCTGTGACCGCGAGTAACTTAGGTTTGACCCTCGGCTTCTAGTTCAAGAAAAGAGGGAGAAACGTAAGGAAATGAGGATGACTCTGAGAGGCAGCTGCCATTGTCAGCTGCGGAGGGAGGTGTGTGCGTCTATCTGTGTGATATATTGATTTCCGGTGGCCCCTGTCCAGTCTGTGTATCTGTGTGGAGAGCCTGTGCCGATATTTTGTGGTGAGCTCATTCCTATTGTAGGAAGGAGCACGGCCTTTGCCCTCTTTGCAGAATCCCCGGTTAACCATCTCACTTCCCGCCCCCTTGCTCCATTCACGTTTCACTGGCTCTGATGAGACTGGCAGAAAGCTTGGCCCAATCGCTAAAGCAGCTGGCACGGGGGCAGTCCCTCTCCTCCGATTGTGTAAGGCCTGATCATTCAGCAGTGTCAGTCATAAAAGACAGTCGTAATCTCTGCGGTCTCCAGCTGATATTGCGTTTTGTTTCCCATAAAACCCCAGCATGCTGAATGTAAGCGCAAGAATTTGATGAAAACCTTGTTAGTGTCGACGCACTAATTAGAAGCAGTTAAATCCGTGTGTCAGGGTGAGTGTGTGTGTTTTCCTCTGTAGATAGTGAGTTTGCCTGCATGCGTGTTTTAGGTTTCCTAAGGATCTTTGTGGACTGGACACAGGGCCTTCACGAAATCCATGATGTACTTAAGGTGAACGCCTATGCTCAGTTCTGGTTAATATTTCACAGCAAAGACTAGCGTCTAAGGAGTTCCAGCCATCACTCTCTACACGCTGAAGGCCTTGGATCCCAGTCTTCGAATGCAGAACATGGCTCGATGAGGCAGATCGCTGAAGGTAATGAGTGCCGTGTGTCTGAGTATATCTGACCGTAGGTGACTGAGAGGGGGCAGTAGTGAGTTGAACTGGAGCTTCAGCCTCTGGGGTCAAAGTAGATGGCTCAGGTGGGCTGCTTCAAGTTACTCAGCTGCAGTCAAGGCCATTAGGGAGGTGTGTGCATGTGTCCACAGGGCTTGTTGTCCAGGGGTCTGTGCTCTGTTGTGAGGAAAAGCAGCACTATGTTGGTGGTCTATATGTATTAGGGCGCCCATGTCAGACCTCCAGCCTACGGTAGCTCTGCCTTCTTCTACATCAGTCAGTTTTGCCCCCACACAGGCAACGTCATTCTGGGCT
Organism: Gymnarchus niloticus; assembly: GCA_009936485.2. Lineage (NCBI taxonomy): Eukaryota > Metazoa > Chordata > Actinopteri > Osteoglossiformes > Gymnarchidae > Gymnarchus > Gymnarchus niloticus. The sequence goes on along the minus strand of JAACJT020000795.1, from coordinate 6,827 downwards.
TCTAAGAATAACACCCTGCAGTCTGTGTGTCATCATCATAGAAGACCATTACTGAAGCTGGCAGAGCAGGTATAGCTTCTTGGCATCGATCTATTGGCGATAATTCGGAATGTAACTGAGTTGCCAAACTCTAATGTCTGAGGCATTTTCTGGGACACAGAGGGTGTAAACAGAGGTTTAACTGGACAGAGTTTAACCCATTAGCGACCGGCAGTCAGGCTCTGATTTGGTCTGAGGCTTTGTAAACCCTAAGGTTCCTGTTTCCTGGATGACAGATCGTACAAAAGCGAGATGCTGGCCATTGATGAATTTAAGGGTAGCTTCCCAAAGACAGCCCCAGGTCATTCATGCAGCACCTGTCCACAGTCGTCCTGCATACGGGTGACTCTGGTGTCATTGAAATAAAACCCTGAGACCCTCAGTGAGCATGTCAGGGGCCTGTATATAAAAACCATGGATCCAGCCATCATACATTTTGTACTTTGGTCCAGTGGTAAACATGCCACTGTTGGGGCCACAAGACCCTCGTGTTACACTCATGTGCTTCTAATGTGGAGAGGATGCAGGCAGACAGAACCACGTGACGTAGGAGTAGGTGGGAACAAGGGGTATCAACGTGGAGAGGGGTTTGACAAAACTTTGGGTTCCAGCAGAAAGACAGGCTAGAGGAAGACAATCCAGGCGTCAGGCTCAGGAATGGCTCCAGCAGAAAGACAGGCTAGAGAAGGACGATCCAGGCGTCAGGCTCGGGAATGGCTCCAGCAGAAAGACAGGTTAGAGGAAGACAATCCAGGTGCCAGGCTCAGGAATGGCTCCAGCGGCCTTGCTCGGAGAGGCATGAGTGCTCACCTTCAGGCACATTCTGTACTGTTTTGTGTGAATAAGTACAAGCCTATCACCACTGACGCCGCGCGATGTGTCCATCACCACTTACAGTGTGTGTTTTCCTGTTGGACACTCCTGATTCTTTTGCTGTGTACTCCTGCTACATCCTGTCTATGGATTATTCCGGTATGTTCTCTGGATCTGTTCTCTTGGTGCGTTCCCCTTCTTCATCCTGTCTATGGATTATTCCGGTATGTTCTCTGGATCTGTTCTCTTGGTGTGTTCCCCTTCTTCATCCTGTCTATGGATTATTCCGGTATGTTTGTCTGGTGCAACGTCCCAGTACATTCACTCGATGCTTTGTCCTGATATGCCTGCCTTGATTTTCACACTCCATCCACACTGATGGCCCCCAGGTATCTCACATGTACCTCACCATTTGTCGGCTGGGGGTACAGAGCTGACATGCAAGGTGGTGTCTGTGAAGACCATAGAAACAGGGGTCTCAGGAATCTGCATGGAGGCAGCAGCAGCTGCAAGCTGGGGGGGGGGGGGGGGGGGGGGGGGGGGCCCCCGGGGGGGGGGGGGGGGGGGGGGGGGGGGGGGGGGGGGGAGAGGGGGGGGGTTCCTCACGGAGGCTGGGAGGGAGAGAGCGAGGGAGGGAGAGGCTGCCAGCACATACTACAGACTGCGTGTGTCTGGGAAGCTGGGAGGAGCGGCCGCCATCGTCTGTGTCCTTTCTGGGAATAAGACTGGGAAGAACCTTCCGTTTGCTCTCAGTAGCAGACACTGCCAGACACGGAACGTGAGGAACAGGAAGTGATGGTCGTGGTTAAGGAAAAAGGTAACGTGTGTTTACAGAGGAACGTTGTGTGTTGATGAAACCTGAAGGTGTCCTTTGGTGCGTCTGTGTCTCCGTGTGAGTTACGCTCAAGCTGAATCATGCACTACTCTCTGTTATGTAAGTGCTGTGCCGTGTGCCGAGCCAGTGGCACAGGAAGGTGGAGAGGGACGCGTGTGCGGGTCGCGTCGGCGTGGTCGTCCGGGGCTTGTATACCGTGTCCCCGATCCCTCTAGAAGATGGACGTGCGTGATCCTGGGAGGATCAAAGTGGATCTCCCACCTGTGGGGAAAAGGGTGGGAGGGCAGGTCACGCACACGGCAGTGCCAGCCGCTTGCTGTTGCTATGGCAACCCACCCAGCCCCGAGTAGTGCTGACTGTCTTAAAGTGCAGTTTCAGCCTTGTGTGTGTGACTGTATCTCGCACTGTGGGACAGGCTGCACAGCTCAGACATGGCTACGTGAACACACACACACACACAGGGATACACTGGGGAGTCTCTCCCCGCTGCTTCTGTGTGATTACATGCGCACCTTTGCACTGTGGACTCTTTACAGAGGAAGAGCGATCTTAACGCGTGCTTTGGGGCCTGGTGAAGGTCCTGCTCTGGCTGGGAGGTGCAGAATAACTGCTGTAGCTGTGTGAGAATAGTTATAGTCACTCTGTTAGTGTGTGAGAACAATCGCAGCGTGTCGTAGCCTATTAGCCTCAGACCAGGGTTCCTGTATACAGACCTCCAGCAGGACTTGTTCCCTTTCTCTTGATCTCCTCAGAGTCTGATGAATGCCCTCCTGTGCTTACCGTACCCTACAGTAATCTTGGTCATGTTGCACCAAATTGGACTTCACATCAAAACACAACCTGCCATTTCCAGATTCTCATAAGCAGACGTAAAGTCCCAGTGAAGTCCTTCAGAGGCTGGTGTGGTGGGGCCACAGTGGGCTGGGCTGATATGCTTATCGTCCTCACCAATGTATTATAAGAGTTGTCCTTTGACCAGCTGCTCAGCTGCACAGAGGAGGCATTCCAAGACTGCAGTCCATATTTCTCATCCTGCCTTTGTCTATTTTAGTTTTGTTTGTCTATTGGTATTTTTGGAAAATGATCTTCATAGCAGTCATTCCAGCACAGTGATTCATGGTTTATATGCATGTAATCAATACATGCAGTTTATAACAAATTAATATCATAGTGAGACCCTCATTAATGCCCATTTGTTCATCAGTGTCTTATGTTCAAGGTTGTATGTAATGACATCTCACAGCCCTATTGTTTTTCTTTGGTGAGGGGAGGGACTGTGTGTAGTGCATAGCAGATTTCTGTGTCTGACTCGTGTAGAAAGTAGTCAGTCTGTGTTCTTAGCTGATCTAAAGTAGGTCTGTGGGCCTAGCTGATGTAGAGTATAGTAGGTCTGTGTGCCGAGCTGACGTAGAGTACGGTAGGTCTGTGGGCCTAGTTGACGTAGAGTACGGTAGGTCTGTGGGCCTAG
>JAACJT020000794.1:7297-17779 GCA_009936485.2 Gymnarchus niloticus | reverse complement strand
GAAGGTGAGGCTTTCAAACCTAAGAACACTGTACCAACTGTCAAGCATGGTGGTGGTAGCATCATGCTCTGGGGCTGCTTTGCTGCCAGTGGTACTGGTGCCTGGCACAAAGTCCTCCTTCATTATTCCATCCACTACCTCCAAATTCCTCAACTTCACCTCAGATCAACAGCTAGATGGTTGAAACTTGGACACAATTGTGTGTTCCAACAGGACAATGATCCCAAACACACATCAAAACTGGTTTTGGAATGGATAAAGCAGGTTAACACTAAGCTTCTGGAATGGCTTTCCCATGGGGAACAGTGCCATTGACTTTGGATGAACTGTTCTGTCAGTGTTGTCACTCCTGCTTCACGTGTACTGTGTGATGTTGGAGTGCTGGCGTTCAAGGATTCCTCATGCCTGTGTCCCCATTGGTCTCTCCCACATAGTTAGGCTGCCATATATAGTCATGCCGGGGCCCTTGCTATTTTGCTTCACCTTATTTTGCTGCCTTAAATCACTGCTCTGCTCACACACATTCTCTTTTCCCCCATGCCCCCTTTTTTTGGGGTGCTTCCCTTGGAGGTTCGGATTTAAAAGATCCTTGTATTGTCTGCTGGCCTACCACGCCCTCCCTCCACTTCAGCTGTCTAGTCTGACCAGCTTGCTGCCTTCGGAGCCACCAAACCTGCTCTGATCACTGGACTGCAACCTCCAATACCCTGTTGTCCTCCTGACTGTTACAGGATTTGTTCTTATTTGTATCTATTGTTCTGATTTGTATTAATCAATTTGTTCTGCCCTGTGCTGGCTTGAGGAGGATGGGCTAACCCCCTTGAGTCTGGTTCCTCCCAAGGTTTCTTCATTCTGAGGGAGTTTCTCCTTGCCATTGTTGCCTTTGGCTTACTCTCTGTAAACTCTGGGCCCGGGACTATGTAAAGCACTTTGTTACAGTGCTTCTTGTTAAAGGTGCTATATAAATAAAATTGAAAATAACCCCCCAGCTCAGAGAATAGCTAGAATTCTTTGTGACATGGACTCAGTAAGGTGCTGGGAATAATTCCTTAGAGATTCTGGCCATTGCTGACATGATTGCATCGTGCGATAGCTAAAGATTTGTCTGCTGCACACTTGTGCTGTGAATCTCCCTTTCCACCACATCCCAAAGGTGCTCTTTTGGAATCAGATCCATTTCCCCATGAGGCCATTGATTGTATACTGACAAGGGATGCACACAGTCAGCATCAAAACTCAGAGAAGCTATAGCATTTAAGTAATGTCTGATTGGTATTGGTGGGCCCACTGTGCACCAAGGAAACATTCCCCACATTCTGACACTGACATCCATCTGAATTGTTGATGCAATGCTGGTTGTGTTCATATATTCATGCTGTTTATGCTAGATTCAGACCATACCATCAGCATATCGCAACATAAATTGAGATTCAGCTCAACAGGTGATGTTATCCAGTCTTCAGCTATCCAGTTTTGGTGAGCCTGTACCCACTCCAGCCTCAGTTTCCTGTTCTTAGTTAACCCTAGCAGAACCCGAAGTGGTCTTCTGCCGTTGTTGCCCATCCACATCAGGGATCGAGGTGTTGCATTGAGAGATGACTTTCTGCTCACCACTGTTGTAAAGAGAAGAATTTGACTTACTGTAGCCTTCCTGTCACCTTGAACCTGTCTTGCCATTCTCCTCTGACCTCTCTCATCAAGGCATTTTAACCCACAGAACTGCCGCTCATTGGATGCTTTCTCACAATTCTTTGTAAACTCTAAAAACTGTTGTATGCCAAAATCTCTAGAGATCAGCAGTTTCTGAAATATTCAAACCACCCAGTCTGACACCAACAATCATGTACTTATATCTAGATTCCCCATTGTGTTGTTTGATCTGATAATTAACTGAAGCTATTGACTTGTATCAGCATGATTTCATGCACTGAGCTGCTGCCACATGATTGGTTGATTAGATATTCGCAGGAAGAAGCAGGTGTACAGGTGTTCCTAATAAAATGACCAGTGAGTGTACATGTTGTGGTGTATTTTTTTCTCTATATGTGTAGGTATGTGGTGAAAGTTTTGGGGAACTTCAAAAATGTTTTACTTGGTTGTTTAGCTTGTGAAGACAGTATTATTTACTCTAATGACCTCTGCTAATCCACAAATAGATAATAAATATCCAGTGATCATGTATCTCACTTACTTCTTCAGCAAAAAAGCCATTCCATTATTAGGGTACCATTTAAGTCCCACTGAGGTTTTAATTCAATTCAATTCAATTTCATTTTATTTATGTAGCGCCTTTAACAAGAAGCACTGTCACAGATGCTTTACATAGCCCCAGGGTCCCCAAAGAGTAAACCAAAGGTGACAGTGTCAAGTAAAAACTCCCTCAGGAGGAAGAAACCTTGGGAGGAACCAGACTCAAGGGAGAAGCCCATCCTCCTCTGGCTGGCACCGAGCAGAACAAATTAATTAGTACAAATAAGAACAACAATGTTGCAGAACAGTCAGGAAGACAACAGGGTATTGGACGATGCAGTTAGGTAATCAGGATTTGTGGCTCAGAAGGCAGCAAGCCAGTCAGTGTGGACAGATGAAGCAGAGGAAAGGCGTGGTAGGCCAGCAGACAATACGAGGACCTCTTGGATCCAAACCTCTGAAAGGAGCACCCCAAAGTGCATGAGCAGAGTAGCAATTTAAGGTGGCAGAATAATTGCAATAAAACAGCAAGAGCCCTGGCATAACTGTATATGGCAGAATAACTATAAGGGACACAGGCATGAAGAATCCCTGAACACCAGCACACCAACAACACACAGCAACATGCGAAGCAGGAGTGGCAACACTGACAGAACAGTTCATCCAAAATCGACGGCACTGATCCCCACCCAGCTCTACACCTCAGCCTATAGCCTAGTTGGAGAGTGAGTAGCTACCTAAGGTCTCTGTAAGCTAGACTAAACAGGTGTGTTTTAAGCCTAGACTTAAATATAGAGAGTGAGCCAGAGTCCTGCATTGCTGCTGGAAGACCATTCCACAGCTGCAGAGCTCTGTAGGAGAATGCTCTGCAGCCCAACGTAGCTTTTTTCACTCTTAGAACTAATAAATAACCTGCCCCCTGAGAGCAAGTAAAGCAAATGGGGGGGGGGGGGGGGGGAACAAAAAGATCAAACAGATCCTGGAGCCAAACCATACAAGGTCTTATAAGTACTAGTACTTTAAATTCAGCACGAGACTTAACATGAAGCCAATGTAAAGATGACAATACGGGACTAATATGATCGAACTTCCAAGTTTCAGTTAGCACTCTTGCTGCAGCATTTTGCACTAGCTGGAGTCTGTGTATCAACCCTTAAGTACATCCAGAGAATAGCGCATTACAATAATTCAATCTGGAACTGATAAAAGCCTGAGTTAGCTTCTTAGCATCATTAAAGGACAACATTTTCCGAACCTTGACTATATTCCTCAGATGGAGAAAAGTTGTTCTAGTGATATTCCTAACGTGAGCATCAAAGGACAGGTCTGGGTTTACTAAGGCACCAAGATTTCTAATGTACTTGGTCCATGAAATTTTACATCAATTGTCTGTTCTTGAAGGACTCTAGGACCAAGCAGCATTTCTGTTACTTCTGTTTTATCTTGATTTAAGAAAAAATTTTTGGTCATCCAGCTCCTAATATCTAGGCTAATAGACAATCTTCAGTCATTGACAATTGAGGCAATTCACCAGGTTTAACAGATATGTATGGTTGCGTGTCATCAGCATAGCCGCTGAATCAATACGATATTTTATGTCACGAATTGGCAGCATATACAGGGTGAACAGCAGATATGACCAAGGCCAGGACAAGGCCTACCATGTAATACCTAGATTCTAGTTAGCCTAAGAGAATGTCATGGTCAATAGTACCAAATGCTGCACTAAGATCTAAAAGCACCAGCAAAGAAAGACAACCACGATCAGAGGCCATGAATAGATCATTTGTTACTTGCACTAATGCAGTTTCAGTATTGTGATGCTGTTTAAACCCAGATTGAAATATTTCATTTACGCCATTTCTCTGTAGGAAGGAGTACAATTGTTTTGCTATCATTTTCTCCAAGATGCTAGAGAAAAAGGGAAGGTTTGAGATAGGCCTATAATTTGCTATGTCACTGGGATCAAGCTTAGGTTACTACTTTTAGTGATTTTGATACATATCCAAGATTTAGTGATGAGTTACTCAAGTTTAGTAAGTTACTACTAATAGATGGAGGAATCTCTTTAACAAGCCTTGTAGGAATAGGATCCAACATGGAGCTAGCTGTTTTAGTGGATGATATCAGGTTCAGAAGTTCAGATTCTCCTATAGAGGTAAAGGAATCCATCATTGCTTCTATCCACTACAGCAAGACCGAGCGGATTCTAGCAGCAATCTGTGGCAGAAGTATTCCTTTAAATTATCTCTCTGATGTTAGTTATTTTACCATTGAAGAATGCCAAAGAGTTGTTGCTTTTGAGAGAGGTTGGAATCTGTGGGTATAACTCAGCCTGACCTCACAGGTAGTTTGTGGCAACGGTTCTAACTTAATATTTATCAGGTTATGATAGCAGACGTTGTTATGGAATAGTCCTCTATGATTAAAAGTGCGGGAAACTGACACAGTCTCAATATTATAAACCTCAAGTGACGACTCTAAGCAGCTAGCAGACGGTCAGTTACGCTAAGTCTGTAGCATAGACTTGGAAATTTGTATCCCTCACTGTACACTCAACCCTTTTACTAGAACCCATATGCAAGCATACTCATGACATTGCATTCCACTAAGTCATGTGATCAACAGGCAATTGCATTACCTTTCTGAGTTCAATATCACAGTGGGAAAACTTGGTAGGAAGTCCTTCTATTGGCTTCATTAATATTGGCCGTCACACTCTGCATCTCAATCCTGTCACTATGTGTAGAGAAGAACAGTGAATAAAAATGAAAAACTTCATTACTCTGGGGAGAAAATTCTTTTTTTGTGTTTGAAACATGCACAGGGTTCTCAACTGAGCCATGCTAATTTTCAGTTATTAAACAGATTTGATTTGAAATTCAACCCTGTTACTGATCATTAGACAACAGGATTGAATACTAATAATCGGATTGAGGCTTTTTGTGATTACCTGCAAGAAGATTATCACCTGCACGCAGAAACATCTATGCTTAAGTTCATTACCTAAATGCTAATCCATAACCTATACAACAATCTATTCTTTACTTCCACCCTTAAGCGTGTCATCTTCAATGTCATCTACAAATAAATCCTGAATGATGAACTGGCTCACAGATGGTGGACCTGGACATAATTACTCTTTGAATATATACAGTATTGTTCATATATCATTCCCTGCTCTGTATAATGGTTTCATGCCCAGGGGGGTCTGCAGCCAGTTGACCTTTGACCCCCAGAGGTTTTTTTCCCCTCACTGAGGAATTTTTAGTTCCTCTCCTCAGTTGTCTTTTGGCCTTTTCCTTTGTCTTCAATGCAGAACATAATTAATTTCTGTTAAGTGCCATGGGAAGGCTGTGTTGTAAAAGGCACTATAAAAATACATTGAAATTGAATTGAAATTAAGCCTAGTTGTTTTTAATATTCATATTTCTTTGTAAATTACACATTTTCAGTGAAAGGATTCATACATAAGTTATTACATCAATTAAATTTGGTGTAGCACATTATAAATGCAATGTTTGCAGTGATCACACACTTCTTTAAGTGCTGCTGAAAAGCCAAGAGAGTATCGTGCTTGTCATGATACAAATCCTATGAGAAAAGAGCAATATTTGCAGAAAAAATGAGAAAGAGAGGTTAATTTTAGTAATGGAAAAAAAGAAAATGGTAAAAGAACCCAGTGAGCGAGGCAAGTGAGTTCAGTGTAGCGAAAAGCTTATCAGAGAAGCAAGCACACCATCAGACAGCCCACATTCTCCTCCAGCTGTGAACAAGAAACCAGGTTCATCAGGGTCAGTGCAGACAGTATTTTGTCAGGACTGAAGAAAACATGAGCAAACACTGATTGGTGAATCATCTTTGACCTAATTATACAGTGTAGAATTTTAGAACAGACCGCAGAGTGTTCACCTGTGCAAATTCCTAGAAGAACATGAAACGTCACCTTAAGAAGATACAATGTGCATAACTTTGCAGTTTGGAAAATTGTAGAGAATGTTGGAACAGCAAGTTGTTGTTGTGCCACATTATTTATTTATCTGTTTGCTCTGCATCACCTCACACAAGGGTTGCTGATTTGACACATCCATGATGTGTCAAAATCCACTCAAATATCCACTGCACCACAATCAGCTGGGGATGTTCACTGGCAGGAAGAGGCTGGGAAATGGTGTGGTGTTCAGTACAATGAAGATCTCTATCATGATATAGTTTCTGAAACAAGTGAATCCCATTGTCAGGTGAAATGTATGCATCATGTTGGCAACCACAGGTTTCTCTGGCCTTTTAAATTGTTATCATGTGGCATCAGTCTGAGGATATTATTTCAGGTGATACCAGGTTCTCTGTCTGATTTCTCGTCACATGGAAATTAACAAAAAACATGATAAAAATTCACAGCTGGTAGATGAATTGTATTGTTTGGATGATTTAAAGGTGTTCTCTTATTTATTATTGTTTAACTTGAGGGAAATTCTTCATCATAACATTTATTTAACTCCATCAAGCTGTCCTTTATAGTGTATTGTAAGAATTCGTTGTTCTGATGTATCAGTATTCTGGTGTGTCTAAACATATAGAAGTGGTGTGTTTGCACTCTGACCCAAGCTTGCTCTCATCCGCGTGTCCTCATGGAGAGCAAGATGGGATATGTGAAAAATACATTCCCATGTACCTTGGTGCAATCTCATTTCATAAGAACAAAATATGTTTAGAATATTAACTAGTTTAACGTATTCCTGTAAAAAAAAAAATTTGAGTTAAGTTTATAAAGCAAGTACAAATACATAAGATATATCATTTCCACTATGTTACTTCAACCGTTTTGCCCTGGTTTTGACCCTATTATTTGTTTCATAAAAAAATACAATGAAATTATATGTTATTGCTAAACATGCTTTGTGGCCTATTACACTAGACAGTGATATTGCAGTTATGAAGGCTCGCATAATATTGCAATTTTGTATTTTTTTTATTAAACAAAAGAGGTATGAAAATAAATAATTCTATTTTTAAAAGAAACTGAGCATGTCAAATTATGTACAACTTGTTGTAAACTGTATCTTTAAAAAGATGGAGTTTAATGTGAAAAATTGTTTTTTAAGCAATTAATTAATATATAATTTTAATCTATTTTATGAGATTGTGTAAATGTTTGTAACAGGGTTCAGTTTTAAGTAGCACATATCAGAAAAAAAAGATGTAAAGACTTAAAGACCTAGGACTGAGCTGCATGGGAAAATGTATTTCTTCGAAAGCTGAATACTTGCTTTTTTAATTCAACCACAAACAAAAGCTGAAAGTTAGACTAATTTTGCTATAGAGACGCAGTCCAAATGGCACCCTATTTGTCTAATGGCTCAGAAAGTAAATGCTTATTGGAGGAAATTAACCAGCTTGTGACGAAGTGGTCGTCACGTTCCACAGCAGCACAGTAAAAACCCAGGTTACATACATACCCCACGTACGCACACTTTCTACGCCGTGCGAGTAAGTTATGAGTGCACACGTAACTTAGCTAGCCTTCCTCTATTTCATACACGCCGCTACAATCACAACTATTGTACATCGGTAAAACAGGAAAAGTCCATAGTCATTACACCAGGACACAAAACATTCTAGATCAAAAACTAGCTCATTTAGTCCTTATTCTTATTGTTACGTTGTTGTTATGCCTGGATTTCATGCCTGTGCCTGTGTTTCGGTTGTGCCTTTTCCAAGGCAGTATGGGAAACTGAGTTTTCGGGAGGCGAAAACGGTTATGGCATCTTCCCGCCTTGGGCAAGCGCAGAGTGACGAAGATGGATGACCGCATTATTGTAGGGGTTATTGCACATGTTAAATTGCAGTTAACGGGGCAACTGTTTGTTTGATGTTGTTTATTTGTGGATGTTTTAATACCCATTGGGTAAAATGTTAATGTTAAAGAGGTTTCCTGTATGCGACAGATGTGTTTTGTGGGGAATCACTGGGAATAATTGGTGTGTGTGTGTGTGTGGGGGGGGTTACTGTAAATAAAGGTACCTGAACTGCAGCTGAGCCATTGGTTGTGTGGTTATTTGGAGAGACTTGTGAAGCAAACAGTGCCTCTTTGTGACATTTATGGTGTCAGAAGTGGGTTGGCCAGCTGCTGGAGGACAAGGGCGACCAGGTGCCACGCAGGCTTGAGGTCACAGAAGAAGACTGAAGACGATGGGGATGATTCAGTGTGGGGCAGTGGTGGAAAAGGAGTCAGATGATGGTGGAACTAGAGTGAATCTGGTCCCAGAGGCAGAGGTGATGGCACTGCTGAGACCTTTTCTGGTCTCCCAAAAGTCCAGGGAAGAAATACTGATACAGGAACTCAAGGGCCTGAGGGAGTCCTGCCAAAGTAGTGTGGGACCTTCAGAAGAACGGTTGCTGCGGACACCAGGCACTGCAAGATCACAGAGCCCTAGACTCGCTTTGCCGACTCCAGGTAAAAGATACCATCCCCCAACAACCTCGAGCCTGCACCATGTACAAGTGACCCCGCCTGCCTTCACAGAGACTGGAGCGGCACAGAGTCCAGCCAAAAGAGGCTGGAGGACAGAGCCAAAAATGCCACTGTACCAAGTGCGTGAAGACATTGAAAATGACCTCCTGTGCTTTGAGCAAATGCCCAGAATGTGGCAGTGGCCAGAGGGGGAATGGGCATGTCATCTGGTGCCTCCACTTACTGGATAAGCACTGGAGGCCTACACCGCTATGGATGAGGAGAAGTCCAACATCTATGCAGACCTGAAGGAGGCCCTGCTCAAGAAGTTCGACATATCACCAGAAACATACCGCCAGTGCTTCTGGCAGAACAGTACACCACCAGGAGAGTTACCCACCGAAACCTACTATCAATTAAAGGGGATCTACAAGATCATTTGCACAGCTTTCCCACAGGATAACACATAGACGGTGAATAATAATAAATCCATCCATCCATCTTTTAACATCTTATTCTGATAAGGGTCTTGTGGGATCGTGGCGCCTGTTCCTGACAACACAGGACACACAACTAAGATTTACCCAGGATGGGATGCCAGTCCAATAATTATAATGATAATTTCTTGCAATACATGCATTTAGTTACATTCAGAGCTGGTTCTTCACCTACAGTACAGCTGTGTCCCATTATGAAAAATGGTTTAGAAGTGTAGGCCAATCCCACTGCATTTCCCACTGCACAGCATAAATAAACAAGGACATAAACAACAAACTAAACAAAAGAGCTTTCTGAGACAACACCTTGTTTATTTTGCCTTACAAAATGTTGGCTCACATGACTTTATATCAAAAAATACCTGGGTTTTTTTAAAATTAACTTTACATCAACAATCAGCTTTCTCAAAACATTTTCAAGTTTGGACACATTCTTTGTTATTAATTTTCTATAACTAGAAGTTCTGTTTCTTGCGGCTCAGGGTCTCAGTTAAAAAAATTGCCATTTGTACTCTAGTATTTCATTTTAAAAGTCTTGGTTAGAATAACCTTTAAAAATGTATATGGTGCATTTAGGCCTGAGCTATGCTAATAATCTGCCCTAACTTTCACTGTCCTGTCTGATTATTCCCTTCTTTCATCTTCACTAATCCCTCTGGTTTGTTCCACATGCATGTTTAAATATTCTTTCCTGATAGTTTTCCAAGTTCTCTTGGGCTCAAGTACAATTTAAGTTTATCAGTTCTATCCTGGCTTGTCAGTTAAGCGTAATGCTGACTCAGTTCCTCCTGCAAACACAATAACCGAGGTGCTGGCCAGCTTGTAAAATGGTTCGTAGGCTGTTTTGTAACTGAAAGGAAGTCATGTGTTCTATCGATTGATGGATCAGCAGAACAGAGCTGAAGTGACCACCGTGCTTTTCCCTTCAAGTTCTTTTAATTGTATTTGAAATTACATGCAAATTTAATATAACATTTCTTCCCCTGCCTGCCACAGAGATTATTGTGTCCCTGTACTGAAGTAATATGTAATGATTCAGAACATGGTAGGATCCAATCGCAGAATCAGACAGTTTAATCAGAGTCAAAATACGCAGGATCAAGGCCAGAACAGGTAGGATTTCCAAAAGCCAGGGGAGAATAGAAAATGTAGTCTGTCACAGGCAGAAGATCAATACCAAGGAAGCAAGAGGCACAGCAAACAGAACCAAACAGGAAGCAGAAAGAAGTCCAACAATCAGGGTCATACACAGGCAAACTACAGGACACTCACACACTCACACACTCACACACTCACACACTCACACACTCACACACTCACACACTCACACACTCACACACT
>JAACJT020000793.1:0-17782 GCA_009936485.2 Gymnarchus niloticus | reverse complement strand
ATAGAATTGACCTTTTTTTGGAAAGCGCGGGGGGCCCCCGCTCGGCCACGCCCCTCGTTTTTTTTCCCCCCCGGCCCCGCCCCCCCCCCCCCCCCCCCCCCAAAGGTGCTTTTCTACGATTGTCCTCATGGCTGTAACCCAGTAATCCCAGGATGCTGGAGGTGAGGGTGTGCCGTGACCCCGCCCCCACAGTGCTGAGGCAGGGCCTGGTGCAGTGGGAGGTATTTAGGGGCCATGAAGTTTGGGGGGGGGGTTGTTCTTTTTTGTTGCGTGGCCCCCTCTTGAAAAATCTTTGGCATTTGTCATACAAAAGGAGCTTTTACTGAAGGGGGGCAGAATAAAAGCAAGTTATGGGTGCCTGCTGATGGGTGCTGATTGAGTCTTAGTGAGGGGACAACCCCCCCCACCCCACCACCGCTGGGACCACCTGCTCCCCCTGGCACCCCCTCTGGACACCCCCTCCCCACTACTGCTGAACTTAGGGCTTTTGCTGGCTTACGATAGTGAATTAGTGAATCTCTTTGTGGTCCAATGGTCATCCTAATCTGGGATGAGTGGCAGACCCCGGTTGTTTCCACGGTAATTGCAGCTACTTTTAATAGGTTTGGTCTCGTGAAGATTCTGACTTGGGAAGTAGGTCCCACATCGGCCGAGGCTGATGTTGGTGGGGCCAGGGGTCTCTGTCCACGTGGCTGTTCTGTGCTTCATCTGTGCTGGCGCCCCTTAAGACAGTGAGGGGACATTGCATGTGATGATTTTTGGTGTCTTGCTTAGATGCCTTGTCAGAGGCCGTTAAAATCACTCACTGCCCTTTAAAGATAAGATTATTTTTTTTCTTTCTCAATCTGTAGTCTTGCTGGCCTTAGTAGAACCCAGGTACTGTATTATTCTGTGGAGGTCAAGTGGCCCCCAGAGTCTGTCCATCCCAGCAGCATTACCGGGTGGCTTGTGGGGCATTGTGTTGCCCTGTTCTGCATCGTTCTCCAGTGACTGGGGCACCGTGGTTGCAGCTTGCTACCCCAAGGGGTGTCCTGGGAACTGCCAATATTGTTATTTCTTTGTTTAGTGGCGAGTAGTTTGGGGAGTGGCCCTCTCCATTGTTCCGCTCTGATCTGCAGCTCATGTCTCCCATCCTGTCGGCTGCCTAACAAATGCCAGCCTCGTGCCAAGGTTCGGGTTCGTCTCCAGCTCCCTTATGAGCTGGTGTTGAAGACCTCGAGTTTCTAGGTGGAGGAAGCAGTGCCAGGTGTCGCCGCATTGGATGGAGGACTGTTTACAGGCATGTGCCACCTTCTTGAGGATGGTGGTGTAGCCAGGAAATGTGTAGCATGTCCTAAGGTCTCAGTTAGCATGTAGCTGTAGGGGTCTTCTACATGGCATCATGGAGCAGGGATATGGAGGAACAAGGCCTGGGCTGGTTCTCATGGGGAGGGTAGAGAAACAAAAACCCAGCAACCAGCAAGTGTCATAAAAGGCGTGAAAGGAGAGCTGTGATTGGCTAACAGGGCAGTGATGAGTGTCACCTTTTAGCCTGCTGATTTGCCCTCATCAAAAGGGGATGGGTTGTGAGACAGTCTCAGCCTAATTAACTCGGCTAATGGTGTAATTAGGGCTTCTGCCACCAGCTTGATGAGGAGTGGAGTCTTGCTGTTTGTTTAAGACAGCCTCCATTCTGAATATAGCATCACATTTCTATTTTTGGGGTTCCTAATTTATAGTTTCATGGTCACCAGTTTAGTTTAATAATAGGCCTTCTACTGGAACTTTTACCTCCTTGAGCTATTTATTATTACTTTGTCAAAGCATAATTTTCTCTGATGGTGAACATTTTGCTGCTTGATAGCAAATGGTGGACTGGGTAGTCCTGCCCACACGTAGGCTAACCCACAATTTTACTTTTTTTAGTTTCTGTGCTGATCGGTTCTAAATGTAAATATGTCCAAAGGGGCTAAACTTGCATCCAAACCTGGTGTTAACCCGTGTGTCCGTAAGCCTGTCCATTTTTCCTCCTGGGAGCAGACAGGGACTTCATTACCCATGATGCCTTAGGTAATCTCAGTTGGACCTCTGGGCTCTCATTGGTCTCTAAGAAGTCCCTTTATTCCTCTTGGGCCTATAGGTGGACCAGAAACAGCCAGGGGAAAACCTGAAGTGTCCCACCCTGTGTGACAAATAATGATTTGGCTTTCGATCCTCACTCCAGTGTGACCCCCCCCTGCCTCCCCCAAGTCTGTTAAGCTGCTCTTTTTTTTTTTTTTTTTTTTTTCTTCAGCTTCCAAAAGCCCCAGCTGTCTACATTGTCAGCTTTTCTTGGGCTGAACATTCAAACTGGGAGGCCAGGGGCACCTGAGGACAGCATCTTCTCTTTCTGGGGGGGATGGGGGGCAATTTCTTACCCTCCACCCCAAAGTAATGCTTCCCTGCTACCTGCCAGAGGCTGGAGAAATTTTTCCACCACCTGCCAGAAGTGTGGTCTTGCAGGCGATTGTGTGGCTGACCTGTGTTTGTGGCCTGAATCCTTCTCCATCCCACAGCAGACCTGCTTACTGTTGGTCCAAAGGACTCATGACCTCCATTAAATGCTCCAAGAACTCTCATTTGCTCCCAGCAAGGCTCTTAGATGATCCATGATAACTTCCTTTACTCACCTGTTTTCTCGTGTCTGTCTCAGACTGAAGCTTCTCCAGTGATCTTGATCATTTTGGGTGACCTTTTTAAGGAATTGGCCTAGGGTCAGAATCTGCTGTCTAGTTTTATGGTTTGATGTATTAGTGCTACGTTTTGGACTCGGCCTTGATTCTGGATGGCTGTATCTGCACGGTGAATTTCAGCCATCGCTGAGCTGAGCTCTGTCTGGCTGGGCTGTAAACTGGACTTTCTCATTCCTTGTTTGTCCTGGGAGTTCTGATGAAGGTTTGTAGGCAATTTTGTTTCTGAATCCATCGACGTGTAGATCGTGTGGAGATCTCTCCTCCTTCGCCACAGGGAGAGGGGACCATTTTCTCATCCACCTTCTGCTCTGGTTTTCCAATGATCAGTTTTCAGGAGAAGACGTGTGCATGTGTTTGCTTTGTAGACATCACCTCTGACCAGGCTTGTGGACCAGTCTCCCGTAAGGATGGCCTCACCACAGCCATCCCATGCTGTGAGGAGGGTCTTGTCCCATTCAGTCCTGCCCTTCCTGGCCCCTTTAAATGGCTTCCTGTTATTGTCCTGTTACTCGACAGGTGGCAGGATTGGATCACGAGGGCTGGTTCCAGACCTGCTGTTCCCTCGTCCGGAATGTTCTTTGGAGATGAGGGCTCTCGGCAGCAGTCCATTCAGCACATTCTCTACATCGTCCTTTTCAAGAAAAACTGAAGCTTTCTCGGCTATTTGGTCACTTTTGTTATAGGAAACACCTTTTTGATTAAACCTGCATTTTTGAAGGCACACTCAGCACTGATCATTCACAGGGTGTTGATGGCTGGCTCCTCCCTCAGTGAGTGGGGGCTGGGGCTGTGGGTGGAGTTCTCTCCTGTGCACACCAGGCAGTCACCTTATCACGTATGCCTCGACTGCTTCTGGCCTCCTTCCGGCTGGCCATCGTCGAGGTAACAAGTTGCGCTCACCTTCTGAGATTGTACCCAGGAGAATGGGAAGCTCTGGAGGGCTTTAAGTTGGTGGGCAAGGTGAGTCAGCAACCCCCCCACCCTGTGGGTTTCAACGTCTCTCATTCAGAATGTAACCACATGGTACCAGCTGGCTGTGCCATGGCCAGGGTCGGCCAGGAAGTTTCTTACCTATGCGCTGTAAGGTCTACTTGAGCACTAAGAGGACAGCGTAGCAGCAGCAAGGTGGTGATTTTGGTCCTAGGGTGGCAGATGTGATCTCAGAGTCAGGAGCCTCTGAGGTGTAGCACTGTTTTTGTACTGCTGATGCAGGCATGGTTGGTGGCCAGGGGAAAATTTGACCCTGTCATGCCGATTGACACAGGGCGTTACCAGCACCCTGCGGCACTTTATGCCCATGGATATTTCATCCGCATGGGGGGGGGGGTACTCCTGGCTCTTTTGTCTTGCCTTTTGAGAGGTGTGATCCCTTCCCCCCCCCCCCACACCAGCTTCTCTCCACACTTTCTGCATGCACAGCGATCCTCTGCCCCACGTTTGCCCGCTGTGCCAGCTGGATGGTTCTGAGTGACGGTCGCCCCCTTATGGCCTGATGCTGACCATACACCCCACCCACCAACTTCCCGTTTTGGAGCTGTTTTACGACGGATGGCACGCAAAGGTGTTTGCGTCAGCTGGGGTTCTCCTGAAGCTTCTCGGGAGGCAGAACTTTTCTCTAAAGGATGTGGGTGGGGCCACCTGCTAGAGCAGTGAAATTATCTCAATTTTGACACCGTGGAAACGGGGCAGTCGGAAGGCCCTGGAGTGCCATTCCAAGCGGAGTATCAGTGTTTCCTTGCTTTGAAGGGTCTTCCTGTGAATGTTGCTGTCTCTCACCTTTTGTCTGCTCCCTCACTGTATATAGGATGGTGTGTTTTTTTTTATATCGCTGTTTCACCCAAGAGACGTGTTAAAATATGCCTGTTCCATTCAGGCCATCCTGTACTGATTGGCTGTTTTGTACGCCTTTTGTTCTTTGTGTCCTGTGAGTTTTGTTGTTCTGAAGGGTCCCGTAAGCTGTGGAGGAAGCTGTCAGACCTATTAAAATAATCTCTGCTCGACGGGGGGGGGCATTCCACCATCTGTTCTGCCTTAGCCTGCGTAGTGCATTGGCTGGAGCGCAGCGTCACAGAGGAGGCCAGTCGAGTGGCCTAGACCTGCAGCCCACAGCAGGAGCAGAGTGGGGTGGGTTAACTGGGATTGTTTCCTCAAACCTGGTATTTCTGGCAATGTGGGAATCCGGCCACTGGCAGCTCTCCCAGTTTTCCTGGGTAATAGTTAATGGTTTGCACTTGCAGTTGTACAGCCTGGGTAGTGGATAGCGGGACCCTGTGGACCGTGGTCGCCACTCCAGGAAACACCATCCTGAAGTTGGATGGGGGGTGGCTGGAACTGCATCCATCTTTTGCTCAGGCCTTTCAAGGCCGATGAACAGGCCTGAAGAATCCGGCCTCAGTTCCTGTGAAATGTCAGAAACCCGTGACTCTCTCACTCACTCACTCTCATGATGAAGGTGTTTCCTGCAGTTCCTTCCTCTCCCTGGTCACCTCCTAAACCCGTTCAGGGACTCTGGATACCCTCTGATGGCCCCGGTCTTATTTTTTGAGGTGGCAGGGCCCACGCAGCCTATGGTGTTCAGTGTGTCATAATTAGAGTGAAGCTGAGAATGCAGATGTTGCCTCAGACACTGAGTAGTGTACATTTTTAAACCCCCCCAGCCACATAGGAATAGGCTCACATGCCCTGTGGACAGCCTGAAATGTCACATGACCTGCTCCCAGAGTCTTGGCCTTCGGTGTAGTGGTCTTTCTGAAAGGCAGCAAATCTGAGCGTGTGGTGGCTGCAGTAAGGGACCCTGGGTGTTGAGCCTTCAGAGGCTCGTCAGGCGTTTGAGTGTTAAACTCTTACTTCGCCCTGATATAACCCACACCTCTGTGACTGCTGGTCTCAGCCATGGCCTGTGGCCCCCTGACACGTTTTTCCACTGATGACCCTGATGGGGGTACTTCAGGGCCTCTCTTAACTCTCGGTGGTAGAGCACAAAATCGCATCTCCGATTTCGCAGTGAGACATCTTTGCCTTGAGGTGTGTATTTGGTACATAGCCGAGGGGTGTCCTGGGCCCTGGGAGGTGGGTATGGCAATCAGTGTTTTCCCCCCTATTGTCAGGGGGATCCCCAGCTGAGTTCTCACGGTGCTTCCTCTGTCCCCATAGCTGCTGTGCTGTTTGCTCACTTCAGGCAGAATTTTTATTACTTTTTCGAAAAGGACCTGGAGACTCTTTTAAAAAAGCTGGTAATGCTTTTGTCTCTACGAGAGCAGGTCGGAGCAGTGATTCACCAGGACCCACAAGCGGGATCATGCCTCACTCACCCTCCCCCCACTGTCTGCCCACCGTCTCCAGGCGTCCCTCCAGTTGCCAGGAAAGTGGGCCTGAGACCGCACTACTCAGTTTGGTGGGGGGGTGTTTCCCTTTCGTTTTGATCCATGAATATCAAATACTCAAAGTGGTAGTTGGGGGGTGATCTATATAATGTGTTGAAAGCGGCCCCCCCTTGGCAGCTGGTGCCACCCCGAGGGAGCAGTGACACGCTGCCAGCTCCGTGTCTCAACTTACCCCCGCCCTTTTGTCCCTGTTCCCTTTTGATCGCACCGGTCTGTTTGTGTGTCGGCCTTCATGCTGGACGAGGTGTGGGCTCTTCTGCCTCACCTCACCTGGCCTCGCGGGCTGTGCGTCTGGGAGACACGTGTGGCCCGCCTGGTTTTCCCAAGATGGCTGGTGTGTAGCTACTGGAAGAGGAATGTGTGCCGGACAAACAGTGTTTTTTTTTTTTCCTTCCTGTTGTCGGGGACTGCTTGATGTAATAAGAGTTGGACATGCAGAAGGAGCCTTTTGGCCCACTGCCTGCATTTGTTGATGAAACGCAGACAGCCTCTGACAGCTATAAATAGAGGCAGTTGTGTGAACCGCACTCTCCCTCTTTGTTTATAGACAGAGTCCTTTGAAAGCCCCCCCCGATTAATGAATCTGTTTTGATACGTCTCTGTCGAACTTCCTGAGCTTCTTGAAACGCGGTGTGTGTGGGACCTCCTTTTGTAGGCTGTGCTGTGGTTTCAGCTCCACTGTTGGGCCCCTTTTTGGGGCTGTCTCATAATCTGACCTGGGGTCTGTCCTCTGTTGAGTGTAATGTTCTGTTACCTGGCTTTAATCTGACCTGGGGTCTGTCCCCTGAGGACAGTGTGACATTGTTATCCGGCCTTAATGTGACCTGAGGTAAAAGTGCTGTTACTTGCTTCCCCTTAAGGAATTCAGTGATATTCTTCACCACATAAGGACAGTGATCCAGTAACAACTGAAGTTTTGATGTTTGTTTTGTCTGTCCCTTTTTATAATTCACTCCCCACCCTCACAGCTGTGCTTAACTGGGCTATTTGAAATTGTTACTAATTTACTGAATGCAGCTGTGATACACCCATCCCATCTGGCTGTCTGAGTCTTTAATGCCTGTTTGTACCCCCCCCAAATAAACACACGGTAAAATAATGGAATTTAAAGATAGCCACTAATACACTGTCTGGGCCAAAAGAAATGCCATCATTTCAATTTAAATAAGCAATGTAGTACTTAACAGCCAGTGGTCTGGTCTAGGCTCAGCAAAGTTATGCAGCAATAAAATTAAATCAGCTGAGTACCTGAATCTACTGAATGACCGGGTTATACCATCAATGGATTTTTTTTCTTCTCTGATAGCATGGGTGTACTCCAGGACAAAAATGTCAAGATTATTCAGGCTCACATTGTGAAAGAGTGGTTTAGGGAGCATGAAGAATCATTTTCATACATGAACCGGCTACCACACAGTCCTGACCTTAACCCCACTGAAAGTCTTTGGGATGTGGGAGGGAAGATTTTATGGAGTGATTTGACTCTCCAGTTGTCAATACAAGATTTGATGAAAAATTAATGCAAATCGAGGGTGAAAAATGTTGAGACATTACATAAGCTTGTCCAAACAATGCCACGATGAATGATCTTTAATCAAAGCTAAAGATGGTCAAATGAAAGACTGAAGCGTGCAACTTTTTTTTTTTTTGGCCAGGCAGAGTATCTGCTGATTTTTTAAATTTTTTTTTCTTCTCCCCCTCTGCTCTATAGCTACCTTGTTTAACTGCAGCATTTACTAGCCTAATACTTTTCCCGAAATATTTAAAAGCTGGTGCAGTGTGCGCTTGAATAATTTCCTGAAGTCTAATGGGCGATGCTGACAGTGGCATTACAGATGGGCTATCATTATGGCCTCTCTCCTCCTGTTTTGCTTGCCTTCATGCATTTTTAAGCTTGTCCTGATCTGAAAGCCTGGCTGTATTTCCTGTCAACTGATTTTTTTTTTTTTTTTAGAGGACATGATGGGGGGGTGGCTGATTCCTTTGGGCCTTGGAATTTTTGTAATTGGTAATTAATTTCTTAATTACCTGGTAATACCTTACATGGCGCTGTTTGAGTGCTGCTTTCCTGTGTGTTTGGGGGCTGGGGGGGTAGCTTGGTCCTTTGCCAGGCTCTGAAAGCCTTTAAAAGCGAACTCCTCCGTGTACCTTAACTGGCTCTCTGGCCAGCTGCCAAGCAGCATGGGGAGTCCGTGGTGGAGGGGGCCCCCCCCCCCCCCCCCGGCCAGCAGGCTCCACCCCTGCACGGCCTGGGGCATCGCCCGTGTCCGCAGAATGCCACTCACTTTCTAAGATGAACTTCCCTAATGGACCTTAAGGGGGCTCAGTTCTACTTTGTATCTCTAACCTTGCTTTGTGTGCAACATGTAGATATCACGAGTGTTTTGAATAACTGTTTTATTCATGGTGTGTGTTGTGTGGTTTTTTTTTTTTTTTGCCGATACTCGTGCAGTATGTAGATGGGAGTGTGTATGTTCTGTTTTTCCCCTTTTAATGAGCGGCTGTGACGCTTGGCAGTGCCAGGCTGTCAGTGTCGCAGAGCCCCCCGCTATTAACACACAGCCCCCCGCTCAGAGACACCACTCACCTGTCAGCATCCTAAAATGAATACTGCCCCCCCCCACATGACCCCAGGGAGTTACTGTGGCATCACTCAGTTTCCATGGGGGGGAATTCCCCCCCCAATAATCCTTCAAGGTGCTCTGTATAAACATTCAGATTTTATTCATCTGGGTTTTTTCAACCCACTGAACACACACACACACACACACCTGCTAGCTGGGTTTCTGACAGGACGCTTTTAATGATGGCCTTGTTGCTGGTGAAGTGTGTGTGCGTGCGTGCGTGTGTACATACGCACACGTGCTGCTCTGCCCGGCCACAGCCTGTTTTAATTGGCTGTTACTTAGGCAGGCATGGGGGCATGGTGTCATGTAAACGCAGTATAATGCAGGGCCCTCCTCTGATTGACTGCCGACCACCAAAATGAACACAGAGCTGTAAACAGTGTGCCGGTGTGGTGATGATGATGATGCCATTTCCTACCATGTGCTCATTCTGACTACTCCGTTATGGGCCACAACAATACTCCAGTACTTATTGTCCGCTGTGGCTTATGAAATTTTCTCCCTATGAGTTTCCAGGCGAGGTGGAGAAAGGGAACCAGCCCCTGGTTTCACTGGATGGGGCAACAATAAGTAATGGGTGGTTAGTCTACATAGAGGGGCAGAGGGAATGTCCAGGGGTGGGGGCCAATGCCCATCCCCCTACTCATTAGTATGGTGGTTTACTTGGGGTCTGATAGAACTGAGAGATGTTCGGTTTCTTTCAATGTTCCTTGTGAGGGAGGATGAGCAGGACTACGGTAGCGAGCTTAGGCTCCTCTTTTTGGCCCCAAGGGTGTGACCAGAAGTGCACATTTGTTTCCTCTCTGAGGGTTTTCTGTCAACCTTTCAGCTATGTTACTCTTTGTACTATCAGAAATGTCTCTAAGTTTATTGTGTGTGTGTGTGTGTGTGTGTGTGGGGAGGGGGCCTGTTAGAAGGGACAGGAGGCTGGTGGTTCCCTTGAACATCAATGGAACTGCTTTGCTTTAGGAGCTCACGGTGTTCATGGCAGTGTCTCTGCTTATGCATTAGAAACCTTTTGGGATGGCAGGGGGTTGGATGATCATTATGGAAGCTGCCGGAAGCTCATCCTCCCACATGTTGGGAAGGGAGATGCACGTACGCTCTGCCCTCCCAACCGATCCCTGACTGGTCTGGTTTCATGACTGTCGAGAGCCCCGTTCTGTGTGCCATATTAGTCTTTGGTGCATGCAGCTGGATGATGGGTAAAGTGAGATTAGGAGTCCAACAGCCTAGGGTGCTACACAAATGACTGTGGTGGTGGTCAGTTATGATGTGGGTATAGTGCATGGTGGCGTCTAGTGACCCTGTTCTTCTCTTTTGATCTCCACAGGATGACAGCGACGGCATTCCCTGGTCAGAGGAGCGGGTGGTGCGCCGGGTTCTGTACCTCTCTCTTAAGGAGTTCAAAAGCTCCCAGAAACGGCAGCTTGGAGATGGAACCAAAAACGAGAACGGTGAGAGGTCATCGTGTCGATCCCTTAGTCCTGCCTTAGTGCTCGTGCTGCCTGTCTGGCCCCGGGTCCCGCTTAGAACCAGAGTTCAGATGGTGGGGGGCATTTAGGGGGTGTGGTCTTCAGAACCTGATTGGTTGCAGGTGGGGGTTGTGTTGATGGGAGTGATGTGGGTGTGGTTGTCCCTATGCTGGGGTTTGTGGTTCAATCTGGGATCCAGCAAGTAGCCTTTGGAGAGAAGAAAGGAAGTCCGTTCTAGAGTGGCTGGCAGCCTTTCAGTGAAAAGTCACATGTGTCCGACACGCTGTGTCTGTAGGGGTGAGCACGAGCGCTCCTTTGTTGTTCTCTGAGAAATGTTTAGCTGTCTTTGGTCGGAATGGTGCTTTGGCAGCTGCTGTCACAACAGTCATATTTTCCTCATCAGTTTTTATTTCTCCGTTTATTTCAAAGCAGACGGCAGGCTGTAATCAGTAGCCGTTGTATGTTCTAAAATTCTAAATGAAATTTCACACACGTGCCCCCCGTAATGACAGATAAATGTGCCCTTCTGTGTTATGGGAACCATTTTTAATATCAGTTTAATATCTGAGCAGAGTTAGACTCAAGATCAGCTGAAGTTCATGGATGAATCAGGTGCTTTGTATTCTTAAGTGGAATTAATGTTTTCTAGGACGACGTGCACATTTCTGGAACATTCTTGGACAATCAAGGGTGTCTTTACACCGTACCTGTGTGTTCTACAGTGCTGATATTCTGAGGGTTCAAAGCAGGTCACTTTAGAAATAGACCTGCATTTGCATTTTGCGGTTGATTACGCTGCATTTAAATTGTGAAGGGTGGTGGCTATTAGGATGGATGTAGGGGTGGTGACACCCACAAGATCATCAGGAAAGCAGATCTGAGCGCTTCTGCAGTAGTACATGACAGCTTGACACGTGAGTGTGGCAAATTCGCCCCCGGTGCCGAAATGCAGATGAAGGAGTGGTTTGAAGTCCCCGTGATGAGGTCTCGCTCCGCCATGGCTCGTTAAGCGGCCGGTGACTAGAGCTTCACAGGGCGTCTGCTGCCAGTGCGCTCGGAGCTTCTCAGAGCTTCTCAGCGCTTCTGGGATTCTTGAAAGTTTACAGAGACAAAAGGATTTGGCCAGCGGGTGGTGTGCATTTTAAGAAGATGGTCCCTTAGTTATCTTGTATTGTTTTAATTGTGTGGGATGAGCACTGCCTCTCTCTATGGGGGTCCTGCAGAGTTGAGCTCCCCTTGTCTTAGGGCACAGCAGGTAGCTCATATTGTTAAGTGGAAATGAGTTCCTGTCACACGCTTATCCTGAGGAAAGAACTGCTCTCAGAATCACTTTGCCAAGTGGAAATTGGTTTGAGGCTCATGCTCAGAAAACACTTAAGATGCAATTCAGACTGTAGGTTTGTGTTCTGTTGCAATTGAGCGCAACTTTAAGGATCTGGTGGGTGATTGTGAAGTCCTGCAATAGCACTGTGGTAATTATGTCAGTTTCTGTGGGCGTCTGGGGGTTTAATTTGCGGTTATAAAATGCCATACATGGATGAGAACTGTGTAGAAACCTGTCCATGTGCTACGTCCACAGGCTTGACAAGCCCATGTTGGTCTCTCAAATGGCATAATTTCCTGTCCCCAGCACACTTTTTTTCCCCCTGGGAAGTGAGGGTTCATTTCACCTCTTGTTTCATCAGAGTACGGAAGCACTTGCTCAGCTGGGGGGGGTACCTGATTCACTGCAAGAAGCAAGTGTGAGTGGCTACCTAGCCATGGAGGGGTACTCATCCTCCTAAAATACACCGGAGTATGGGGGAGGGAGGAGGAGGAGGAGGAGAAAGATGAAGAATAAAGATACAAGGTGTAAATGCTGCCCTGCCTGTAAACTGTACTTAACTTGAGTGTTCTTCCTCTACCATGAAGTGAGATAGAAATGCATGGAAATAGACCCCACCTCCCTTTCTGTAATTCATTGTTTTGGGCCCCCTAAACCCCTCCCCCCAAGTTTTTGAGAACACCCAAACGCAGGCCTGGTCATGCATGTAACACATCGCCACGTCAGACTCGTTGGGTGCCATAATTACTCTATAAGTAAAATCGATTAGCCGCAGGATAATATCTGTCCGAGGCTCATCTTCCGGTGCTGGTCATTACTGGGCCACGAAGGATGTCCAGCAGTGCCCCACTGCTCTCTGTGGGATAGGAAGTGAGCGGGGTATGCGATTGGTTAGTAAAACACATGGGGGTGTGATTAGGGCCTGACTGGTATCTTGTCAGTAGGTTGGTTTTGCATCAATCTGCAGCAGTCCTCAGTACCTCTGGAAAGCATTTGTTTGGCTCTACAGAGCCAGGGAGAGGCAGCCAACAAATCCGCTCCCACGGGATTGGTGAGTGGTCGTTCTTGGTGGGTGGGGTTTCAGTCCCTGTGTTCCTGTTGCCATCGTTATCCTAACAGCATTTGATGAAAGTATATCCAGCTCGCTCATTGTGGCTAGCTGATTATGTTTGGTGTGTATGCATTTTAAATGCCTGGCATCCAGCAGAAAGCATTGTCCCAGTATATGAGTGCTTGTTGCATAAACGAAATGTACTTTTCCATCAGTCTGTGGTTATGTGGACTGGGTGTGTTTGTGTGTTTCTGCAAGTTATTTTACTGTAGATATCATGTTGTGTAGAACGGACATAAACCAGGCAGGAGTGTGGAGCATGGGGGGTTTCCCGCCTCTCCACCGAGGTTTGACCAAATGCGGTGTTCTGCAAGCGGGAAGGCAGGGTTGACGTCTTCTAACCGGCTGCTTGTTAAATGGGAAGCAAGTCCACAGGATTGCCTGGTGACCTGGGAAGAGTCTTTGCTTTTAATTTTTTTTTTTTCTCCCACCTCCTGTCCATAGTCAGACCCAAACCGCCTGGGCTTGCTGTCAAACTAAGATGGCGAGAGTTCTAAGATGTTGCTTGTGCTGACAGAGAAGCTTTAGCTTTCGTTTGGCTTTGCTACATCTGCCAGCTTTTGTTTGATGTTTTTGCCTCTTGCTTCTGCTTAATCGTCTGTCCATTCGCCACATCCCTAGTATGTGGCGACGTGAGGAGTTCGTTATGACGTCGCTTGGCTGTGCCATTGGTCCACCCCGTGGTATAATTAAGTGGTTCCTTTCTGCATTTTTATCATCTGCACTAAAAGTGTCTTTCCCTTCTCCCATCCATCATACAGGTTCACTGACGAACGGCCAGCTGAACGGATCGGGATCCAAAGGACTGGGTAAGGAGGGTGTGTCCCGAGGTTCGGTCCAAAGCACGGATGGCAGCAGCGATTACTCAGAGGACGGCCCAGTCAAGAAGAGGTGGGTAACTTACAGCGCCTGTATTTCCGATTGGACCATATGGAAGTCAGTCAAACAAATAAAACTGCACTAACCATGTAAAGTGTGTGTGTGTGTGTGTGTGTGTGTGTGTGTGTGTGTATTCATACCATTTAATTTTTTTTAAACAGCTAAAAATTCTTCATATTTTTGCATTTAATATCGACAAAGTTTAGCGTGACTTTTTTCAATAAGAGGGGTTTTGTTGTTAACCGTGAACTTGAGAGGAATAACTGTCAACTGGCTTGTCATCTGTTCATCGATATCGGTGTGGAACACATTTTTGGAAATCCTTTTGAAAGCATTGCTGTCGCTGTGCCGACTTGTGTTACCTGAACAATAAGCCTAAAATGTGAGAAACATCGCGCCAGGAAGCTGGCCGAGGTGGTCATGCAGTGACTGCGACACTCATGCAGTAATGCAGGCAAAATGCAGCAGCCTCTGTAGACGTACCTTCAAAAGATGGCTTGTAAAGTGAGAAAAGGCCTTGTGTTTTACTGATGAATATCGAATTGGGTGGCCTAAAAAGATTGCCCATGAGCCTCTGTGGGTTTTCTAACTGTTGTTCAGTTCCTACCAAAGCCCCGCCTCCTTGGGCTACACGTCTCTTCTGTAAGAGCTAGTGAGCCCCCCTTCCCCCAGCCAGCTTCCTGTCACAGGCCTCAGATTAGATGTGTGTCTGTCCCGCTTTAAGCCGCTCAGGATATGACTGCTGTAGCTTGTGTGTCGTTAGGCACCTAATCTATCATAACAGTAATCTACCATCATACAGTGATGGGTATGACTTAATGGTGTGTTATTTTGAGGCCTGGTTCGGTGTCACTGAGGGACTGAGGTAATAAAAAGTTGCGTTTTGCATGTAACATGAACCCCGTCTTCACATTTTGAGTGGTACTCTCTGCGGCCCCGGTGTGGGTATTCTGCTGAATAAGGCACATTTCTGGGTCCGAGACAGTCTCCTTAGCCTAGTCAATCTGTACTCTGTACAAACGCCTACAGTGTGGTGGGCAGTGTGTCGAGAGGAGACTCCCCAGTGGAATCTCAATGGGATGGCAAAGGGGTGTGTTTTTTTTTTTGGGGGGGGTGCTGTTCTGAGCTCTGTGCTGCCTTGGTTTGATTGGCCCCTGTGTGCAGATTGTGTTCAGTTCGGATCTATCACTCCCCGGAGACCACCTTTGCTCTGCATTGCTGCTCGGTGTCTGATGGGGGGAGGGGTGTGCTGAACCACTTGGGTCTCAGTTCATGACAGCTCCCTTTATAAAGGTGAACCAAGTGTGTCTGAGCTGCTGCTTTTCAGAGGACTGCCTGTCTCTTTAAGGATGCCAGGAGTTACCAGATCTGTGATCATTTATTAAACTGGCACCTGAAGGAGCTGATGATGATGATGATGATGATGATGATGATGAAAGGGTTCCCTCACATAGAACAATGGAATAGTTTGTTAAATGCATAGCTGTAGTCCTGGATGGTCAAAGCTATTTTGTGCACCCTTAAAATGCCATTTCTGAGACATAAACATCTTTAGCTTGCACAAAGATATTTATAATTATGCAAACGTAAAAAGTGAGGCCTGTGCGTTATGCTTGTGTAATGTGCTCTGTGTTTGTGTCACTATAAAATCTAGATTAAGCAGCACACCCACTGACCTGTAACCTGCAGTCCTTGATGGTTTAGAGTTTCTAGCAGGTCAGTTTTAACCGCAAACAGCTTTGTGTGAAAGTGAAACAGGAGTGTGTGTGTGTGTGTGTGCGTGCGCGCAGCCAGCTGGGGCAGGAGACGCCATGGCTTTATCGGTGCCTTGGTGTTGCGTGAGAAGAGTCGGCACAGGTGAGGCTGGTCAGGGCTGAGTCACAGCGCAGGAATGAATGTGCCTCCCTCCCTGTGCATGTGGCAGAGTGTGGCAGTGCTGGGCGTGGCCTCAGGCTCTCGACTCGCAGTTAAAGGTGCCGCTAACAGCCCCGTTATTGCAGGTGAGGTGCAGCGTCGGCTGGCAGGCGGAGTTCTGACGTGACACACCGCCCTCCTCACTTTGGAGACACCCGGCCTTTGATCCCTCAGGTCTTTGCTTTATTGCCTCAGCTACTCTGGGTTTTTTTTTTTTTTTTCTCTTCCTAGTGGAGTTTCATCCTAATGGCAAAGTTGGCAAAGGAGCAAGGTGTGAGGCAGTTTTACAGGCAGTGTTGTGTTGTGACTGCCACGTGTCGTAATTCCTGCTGGGGGAGATTGATTTCCATTGAATTGCTCTTAATTTTGCTCAGGGTCATTAAGTGAAGTTTATATGAGGACTTCTCTGTATGGAAGATGACAGCTAGGCTTGCTGCAGGAGACCGCCAGCCGTCAGGAGTTGGCTAACGAAGATGTACTCTCAGGCTGGCTGCCTTCATCTGCACATTTGTTCAGCTAAAAAGTGGGGCTTAAATCAGGTTGAATGTGGTCAGACCGTGTGAAGCATGCCTCCCAGTCATGTTGACTGATAATTGCCAAGCAGATGAGGTGATGGACAGCCTCTAGGTGAAATGGTGCTGATGGTCACCTGCTGGTGCCCCATAATGGAGGCTCTGTCTTGCTCATGTGGTGCAAAAGTGACTCCCACACCCAGTGTGCCAGAACGGCACAATGCCTTGTAGCCTTTTATGGGTCCGTGTTCAAAACAGCTGTCTTTATGCCAAATAAAGCCAAAGCAAACGGAGACGGGAGTCTCAGGAAGATGCTGGACATCATAACGGAGAAGATCCCAGGAAGGTCGGCGTCTGGTTTGCTGAGCCATGGCCAGAGACAATGGCAATCCAAAGAGGGAACTGCCCTCTGAGTGGATCTCCTAATGTAATTAATGACCATAGCAGGCCATTTGGATTCTGTTAATGAAATAAAGTTGAAATTGGATTTGCTGCTGAGACTGAGTAGATGTCGTCTAAGCTGCCCACCCTTCGGTGGAGAGCTTCCATCAGGTCTGCAACCCGGGGGCTTCCGTGTCTCCGTGCTCCCCCACCCACAGTCAAAGGGTCGTCTGTTTGCTTGCCGTGCGTGAGGACGCTGGTGCGAGTGTGTTGTGCCGCACTAAGCCAACCCGTGCCCAGTTCTGCCACTCCGGGTGCCTCCCACTGCACAATGACACTCTATGAACGTTCTGTGTGACTGTACTGTCTGCCTTGGTATGCTTTGGGTGTTTTTTTATGATTTGAGCCGTGCCGGTTTAACAAAGGGAGTGCTTAGCTGGGATTTCCTCATCTTTTTGCACATCAACAAAGTGATCACAAGGTATAGGTGGGAGAGTCCTTCCTGAGAGATGAAGGTGCTGAACACACACACCTCTGAAGCTGTGCAACTCCATTGCACCTGCGAGTTTGTATTCTGACTTGATACCGTCAGGGTTTGCAGTTAGTATGGCATGGTCTGGCATTTTGGCAGGTTCAGAATCTGAAGCCGGTGCTCTGGTGCTGCTCTTTAGACGTCATGGAACCGGAGTGGATGATGTAATATTCTGCCGGTCCACAGCTCCCACTGATTAGCTCCACCCACAGAGACAGTAGGATGGTGCTTGGCTGGGTTCTCATGCTTGGAAATGCATTGCAGGAGTGACTTTCTCTCATATCATGGGAAGTGGTGGTCAGGTCATAGGGTTCAATGGTCAGCTGAAGGCGGGACCATCCATCAACGGATGCACAATCAGGCACGCATGGACTGACAGAACGCAATAAGTGCACAAAATGAAATGAGTCTTCAATGCCAGTGTTTGTTCATTTTACTGTGTTCACAGTTTACTCTCAGCAGGCTCTTAAATGCCTGATTTATGGAGCCCATCCAGCATTTGGACCTCTACTGCATCTCCTGCAAGCTTCAGCTTTTTAAGCAAACATTCTTCAGCTCTTAACATGTTGCAGGTTATGAAAATTTGATTTCACATTGTCTTGTATTTTGGTTGTAATTAAAAATCTGTTTTGGATCTTAGGTTGGCCGGCCATGTCATTTATTTTCAGGAAGGGAGAACCGCGTTAGGATTGAGTGAAATGATGAATGGCTGTTATGTCCCATCTTGCCACAAGGTCCCTCAGTATCCCCACTGCCAGCTGTGTTCCCCCCTCCCCCAGCCAGTGTCCTGCCCAGTCACCCCACTGCCAGCTGTGTCCTCTTCTCAAATCCCCCCCCCCCCCCCCCCCCCTCCCCCCCTCCCTCTCCCTTCCCCTTCTCCCCCCTCCCCTCATTGTGCCCCCTTCCGCACTGCCCCCCCCCCTCCCCCCCCCC
>JAACJT020000792.1:0-17783 GCA_009936485.2 Gymnarchus niloticus | reverse complement strand
CTCCTAGAGTAACTGCCTGTCTCCTGGAATCTCCTCCATGCCCTTGAGACTGTGCTGGGAGACACAGCAAACCTTCTTTAAAAAGTGTTCCTTTAATTTTTTTGAGCAGTGTATATTCAGTTACTCTGTAACAAAAAGAACATGAAAGTCTTCTGTAAAAATTTATGATGATTTCTACTTTCTGTTGGCTGGAAAACATATCGAGTGGCATTCCAAACAGTGTAATTATGTACTGTGTAGTAGCTCACCATTTTTGGTTCTGAGAGCAAATAAGCAGTGATCTCTTAGCAATATTGCTGCATTGCATTGGTAAAGTAATGTTTGCTTATAAAATCAGTTTAACAGACGCATTCATTTTTTAAAATTGTTGCCCCAGCCAGTGATGACAAAAAAAAGTCAGGTCGACCAATATTCTTTCCTATTTAGATTCTCAAAAACATTTGCCATTTGGGAACCGTGCCACCCCCTTCCATCAAAATGTATTCTTCCCCCCAGCCAGTATAAAGATAAGGTGCCAGTTCTGTGTTGGTGAGGGAATACGGTTAGCAAACACCCTCCACATAATACTGAGGATGCCAAAAACTCCTCAATCAAAAGGGAAAGATCCATCCTTAGGTAGTCTTTTCTCTCTGTCTCTCTCTCAGGCTCTGTCTGCCTCTCTGTGCTTTCCTC
Organism: Gymnarchus niloticus; assembly: GCA_009936485.2. Classification (NCBI taxonomy): domain Eukaryota; kingdom Metazoa; phylum Chordata; class Actinopteri; order Osteoglossiformes; family Gymnarchidae; genus Gymnarchus; species Gymnarchus niloticus. The sequence goes on along the minus strand of JAACJT020000792.1, from coordinate 17,111 downwards.
TGTGTGTGTGTGTGTGTGTGTCTTTCTTTCTCTTCGTCTTTCTTTCTTTTTGTCTCTCCTTCTTTCTCTCTCTGTCTCCTTTTAAATCATCTCATCTGCCACTATTGCTCTGTGAAAGAACATGTCAGGTCCACTTTATATTTACTGCATGGTTAGTCTATGCCTTAATCTTACAGTCTGTCTTTGTACTGCAGGCACGCTGCCATAAAATGGCTGACATGAAATAGAAAAGGAAGCAAGAAAAAAAGCAGCAGTGACTTTGGCTTGCAGGAAGTCTGTTGTGTGATTGTAGACTGTAATATATTCTGTCTTCACTATTATTTGTTTAGTTTTATTTCTGAGTTGCACAATAATTCCTTGACCCATAAACTATGGCTGCCATTTTTTATCACTTGCTATCCTGTAATTCCCAAAAAATTCTATTCAAACATTACTGGTAACCCTTAAAATATTAAATGACTTTCCATTTCATGTAAATTTTGACACTTTTTTCTTAAGTCAGGTATCATAAGTATAATGGCAGCCAAAACTAAGACGGGAATCAATATCAATTAAAAAAAAATCATTTTGCCACAAACATAAACCATCACAGCACATATAGTGAACTGTATGGCTGTTTGGATAAATTTTTAGATCTCTGAGCAATGCAGCATGACAACAAGAGCCATATTTGCACTAAAGACAACGCAAGAAGTAAACTCGCAGGCAGATCAAGCATTAGTCAGTAAGAAGAGCTCTTGCTTGACTGAGTATCAATGTTTCTTTTGCCGATTCGCAAATTGTAAACCTCCCCAATGGACATGTTGCACCTTCATGTTGTACAGTGGCTCAGTGGATTTGCTAAGGGTACTCTGCCTTTCACCCGCAATCACAAAACAGTGTGATGTGCTGGTTCAAAATGATCCTTATTGTGTAATTTGTGTTTAAGCATGTGTTACTTGTGATGGACTCACATCACATTTTGGGGATGGATGGATGGATGGATGGATGGATGGATGGATGGATGGATGGATGGATGGGTAGATACTTTGTCCCAAAAGCAAGTGTATTGTAATAAGGTTCTTGAATTTTCTTTGTTGTTCTCCAATGGGCCATGCTACACTGGACACTTACAAGCTTCTTTATGGAATAGGATACATTTGACTTTCCCATTTCATGTTCTTTAGCTGTCTGTGACATTCAGTTACATTCCTTGACTTACAATATGGTTAGCTTAAATGCTATCAGAAAATATTTCTCTGGTTGTACATTTGGATTTCTCCATGGTTACTGCGAATATGCAAATGTGAGTGACAGAGCCTGATTTGTGCTAGAATCTCTCTCGGTCCTCGTGTTCCCTACCGCCCCAGCTGTCATTCATCTAACATCTTGTATGCCTCACGAACTCTATATTTCAGAACAAATGAACATGTGAAGAACATGTTGAATCTGGTAAAAGAACCCAGCTCCTGTTTTCTCATTTTGCAAAGTTCTTGACTGCCTGTTTTAATCTTTCAACTGGTGACCTACATGCTAGTTAGTCGAGTGACTCCATCTGGTATGGCCTTCTGAGAAGAAATCCATGAGGAACATCTGTTTTCCCTAGAATTCCCTCAGATTGCCACAGATGGCTAATGGATAACATATGAAGAGATGCATAGAGTCAACTTGAACCTTCAGACTGCAGGCATAGCTCACAGTTCTGTCCAAAATGAATGCTGATTGATTACATTTTAGTTTGATCTGGTTTGTTAGCGCATTGACATCTTGCGCTATTCAATTAAAGCTGTATATCTACAACCCACAAGTCATTTTGTGGAAACATTTTTGTTCTTATGAAATGTGAGGTACACTCTCTCAGGTTATGTAAGCTAAGAAACATTGATTTCAGACACAAGTTAAAGAGCAGATTTGGACAGCGGAAATATTTTACATAATCGGTTTCACCTGGCCTCTAATAAAGTTATCACCAGTAGATTCTTTCATCTCTCCAACAATTGCTGGCTGCTTGTTTGAGTAGTGTTGCAGTAATGTGCAGCCGTTGTCAGGAAGCATAGGGAAGCCAGTAATGTATACACACTGGATTACTTTCCTGTGCAAAATACACAAACACTGTGATTCATGGATATGGACAGTTCTTAGGCTGAAGGGGAGAGCCAAAATGCCATGCAAATTCCCCCAAAATGACATTAAACCCATAACCATGGAGCTGTGAGGGAACATCGCACAGAAGCTGCAAATGTTCGTTTTTGTATGACTTTTGTATTGTATGCATTTCAAATGATTATTTAGAAAGACATTAACAAAATGTATATCATGCAGGAATATAATCACATGTATAGATGGAGTGAGAAATTGTGCTGTTCTTATCTGTCAATGACATTCTGTATTCAATGGTGTCATGCTCCTAACAGATAAGGTCACTGGGTGTTTGCCGAACTTTTTTGTTTTGTTTGAACAGGGGACGGCAAACACAATTAGGGGAAGAATTCGCCCTCTTCGTTGTATGGCTGTCATATATCATGCAAAAATGTTTCCATTTTGTCAGTTTTGCAGTTGGAGTTCTAGCTGTTAACTCCTTGGATTTCAATTCTTTTTATACATCTCTGCTACCTAAAATGTGACTGCTGTTTGTGTGCCAGTTTCATTCTGTACATTCTTATTATAATGTACCTCCTGCCATGCAACCCTCTGCTCTTACATTTCAGGATACGTTTGCAAGAAGTCTGACGATTCTAGCATATGCGGAATCTTAGTGCAAACAAAGATTCCAGACACATTTAAAAAGCAGGTGCATGCACAAAATGTGTGCATTATTTGATTGTTTGGGTTTACAGTTATGTTTCCATTTGCATTATTATAATGAAGGTATGCATGAGACGTTTCCCACGAGAATCATTATATCTTGAAACAAACATAAATGTGTGCATGCGAAACAGCAGTATGATTTCTCGATGGATTGAAAATACAGTAAAGGTAATTGCAATTTGTGAAGGTGCAACTATTCTACTTTATTAGGAGTGGATTCCTCATTGGGTAAAATGATTAACATGAGAATCGTGTTTATGTATAGCATAAGACCTGAGATGATAACATCACCATAAGCAATACATCACACCATTGTAAGCTACATAAATATCTGCTTGTGTCAGCAGCAGTAGCTTGATCGTGTAAAAAAAAAAAAAAAAAAAAAAAATGGCCCTTCATACAATGCATTATGCTTTCATGAATAGTACCTTGAAAACATTAAAAGAAATTACCCATAGACTTAATGTCCCTGACTTCTCTCTGCACATGGGAGTTTTTCCAGAGGTGTGAGTTGAACTCTTCTCTTACAGAAGCTTCAGCCAGACATTCTTGGTCCATCTGGCCTCCTCCCCATTGACAGAATCCAACTCACCACCAAGTAATGATCGGATCGTAGCTCTGTCCCTCTCTTCACCTGAGCATCCAAAACACACAACCTCAAGTCAGATGACATGACAATAAGTAAATCATTGAGCTCTGGCCCAGAGTGCTTCCGTACTATGTACATTTATGAACATCCATATGCTTGAACATGGTATGTGTTTTGAGCAATCCATGGCTTACAGAGAAGGGTAATAAGTCACCACTTGGGCTTAGATCCTAAAGGCCATTTTTCATAAGCATGCCCCTCCAGGTATTTCCTCCGTTCCATCTATGAGCATTGAAATCTTCAAGAAGGACAGACCGCAGGTGTAGGTGGTACCTTTTTGAGCACCTCACCCACTTTACCTAAGAAAGCCAAGTACTCATGGTGCTTGGTGCACATGCTTTCCTCTTTGCAACTTGTCTTTGCACAGAAGCAACCTTGTTGTCTATTGGGAAGTCCTCCATCTGTATAGCCCTCAGTCTTGGCTATCCACACATTCCTAAGGTCTATCACCATTTGGAACACTAGAGCAGGAAATTTAAGGAGTCTGAGTTCAAAGCCTGTATTGTGTGTGGAGGTAATGCTGACTATATCTAGCCAATACCTTTCTATTTCCTGCACTGGCTTGGGCTTGTCCTCTGCCAGAGAGAGAATCTTCCTCATTCCCAAAGCCCATGTCCATTGCTATGGTCTATTCTGTCAGGATCTTTCCCAATCATTCTTCTTTCCTAAATGTCACTGTACTTGGCTCCCACCTCTGATCTTGTGGGTTGCCCGCCGACAGGAAGGTTCCTCATGGCCATTTTGGGCTGAACATGGCTGAGTTACGTGCGTGGCTCAGTCACCCAACACTGACTAGCGAATGCCACTGCCAGGCTTAGCACCAAGGGTGGATCCCGATAACATAATTCACTCTTCTTGGGGGAGGTGCTAAAATCCTTGTTAGATTGTAACTTGTCTGGCCTCTCCCCACAGAACCATTCGCTGACAGAGGTGCTACTCAAGCTCTGGACGACATAGCTCTGTGGATTGCAAACCCCTGCACCTTAGTAAGGTCTTTGAAAGTATTTATTAATCAAAAGTAAAATACATAACTGCCTTTGAAAAGAGGACTGCTTATAACCTGGATTATAAGTAATTGTGACTATTATAGTCTATGAATAGAAGTAATGTGCTCAGATCTAAATTTTTTGCTACTCCAGCAGTAGCGTTCTAGATGAGCTGGAGTTATCCAATTGTCTTTTGGGGAAGATCAGACAATAGACTATTGCAGTAACTCACCCTACTGAATATAAAAGCAAGAATGAATTTCTCTGGTTATGAAACTTCTTGTCCTTCCTGTGTTTTTGAGGTAGAAGCGTGAATTTGATATAGCTAATGAAGCTAAGATTATTAAAAGATCACAATTCCTGACTTGGTTGTTGCCCGTTAGAACCACAGAGTGAAAATAATCTTCTACTTTAAGCCTTTCCACTTTAGCACCAAATAAGCTTAAGTTTTGTCTTTTGTTTAGCTGAAGGAAATTGAGGTGAATCCTATTATTTGTTTGCTCTATACAGTAACATAAAAACACAATGGGGCCGAAGTCCACTGGTGAAGAGCAAAATCATTACACTCAAATGTGAAGACCAATGTATTATGTGCTCTATTACATACCATATTTAACTCAAGGGGAAAAAAAAAAAAAGTCTGCACCTGCCTGAATTGGTGGAACATCGGCACAGTGGCAAGCTCTAAATCAATTGACCTCAGTTTGGAACAATCCTCATTTCAAAATCAGCGAAAAAAATAAGCTTTTCATATTTAAGTTCTTGGAAGAAAAACAAATTCCCCACAAAGAAGGTTCTGAAGCCCTTCAACAACTAATTTAAAAACAAGTTATAAAAAAGCAGAAGAAAAATCACCCCAAGCAATGCATAATAGACCATTCAACTGTCCAGAAAACAAAGGGAAAAAATCATTTCAAATGAAGATGTACACGGACTTTAAACTGTACAAATTCCTTTGAAAGTGTCAGAAGGGGGCGAATAGTATGACTACTGATTTAGGCTACTGGATACTGATTTGTGATTATGTGATCATCATGAATACCAATCCTGAGAAGGGCGTAGTGGCTCGGTGATCAGCGCTCTTGTTTCACACCTCCAGGGTCGGAGGTTCTATTCCCGCCTCTGCTTTGTGTGAATGGAGTTTGCATGTTCTTCACCCTGCTTCATGAGAATCCTCCCCTAGGCCAAAGGCATGCAAGTTAACGGGCCTCACTCAATGTTACTTATGTCGCTCTTCTAACAAAGAGCGTTGCCGATATTGTGTTAGTCTAATTGATGAATGTAAATTGCCCCTTCTCTGTGAATGTGTATGTACCCTACGCTGGTTTGGCATTCATTTCAAGCTGTGCCATACTCTCCAGGCCCTTCCCCTACCCTAACCAAGGTAAATGGTTAGAAGATGGCTGGATAGAGTATTCAATCCACATAGCACATAGAATATCTAAAAACAAAAATGTGCAAAACATGACTAGAAGGCAGTTTAAACTCTAGGTTGGCAATTATCTATGTGCAACTTAACATTACCCATTAATCCCATTTTCACCCATTTTTACATATCCCATAAATATCCATAGCTGCTTTATGTCATCATAACCTTTGCCTTGAACATCTATAATTGCTGTATTACCTCATTCAACATTAAAGAAAATTCTCATTATGCCACAAAAGGCCAGACAGAGCATTTTACAGGAAGCTGGACATCTCTGCACGTGGTGTTTAACATTTCGTCTACAGAAACACGATTGTATGGTTCTATCGGACATAAATTTGATTTCAAAATGTTATATTGACCTGTGCCTAATTGCTTTGCAGGAAATGTTGCATGTTATCATCTGAAAGGTTCCTGCAGCGGTTTTCCAAGATGACAGTAACTTAGTCCTGGCAGGGGACCCATTAAACACCAAGAAAACTCTAAACTGTAAGCATCACGGTGTGTTTACAACATTTACACCGATAGTGAGGTTTCTTTGGAAAATAAATTAAATGACCTATTGACATCTTTCTTTAAGATGTTTAGTGGCTGATTAGTTGCCAACTATGCCTACAGTGAGAATTTAACACATTTTTTTAAAATGTGAATGACTGCAGTAATCTACAAATGATGCACCTCGACTAATGTTACGTACTTATGAATTCAACTTCCATACCAATAGCACGTCCTGTGAAGACAGACCATAATGTAGTTCATTGTGTACGTTTGTTCCATTCCCAGTTTAGATTTTCTTTTATATTTCTGCAGTAGGGCAGTCATTGTGTTGAAGAAGCTGTATTGTCCTTTGTATGGGTTGTACGATACTTTTGAACATGTATGGGGGTCTTAAGGTGGTGCTGTCGGTTCTAGTATCATTACATTATTTTGTTTTACAGTAACATAAACATTTTTCAATTTTTTTTGAATGACTACATGGAAAAAGTAACTGGCCTGCATGCAAGTCAGACTTAAATACTGTTTTAAATATCGTCTTGCAGTGGTAGTTGAGACTACTAATTTCCAGCTCCTCTTGGGTGGGTGGGTGGGTGGGTGTGCGGGGGGTTATTGATACAAACACTTTTCTTCTAATCTGCTGGGTCGTATGCTTGCTTTCTCGAGCCAGCATCTGATGTTACTGTTAAAACAGAAATCTGAACAAACACTCACATTTGCTGCCTACAATCTCATCAATCACATATGAACTGTGAGTCTCATTTTGGAACCCACTTGTTACATTATAATCTTTCTGTATTTTGATTAAATATTTAAACATCAAAGGGTATTGATTAATTGAACGGTACTTCTCCACTGGGGTCATCTGGTTTTTAGGATGTAATGTTTTATGTCCACTTCAGCAAATTTTATTTTAAATGTAGATTACATCAATATCGCTCTAATCTATCCAGTATATCAAATCACATCTGTGCCACTTTTGTTTGATTTTACTTTTATCCCGCGCATGCGTTCATTTATTCTAATCCCTCACTCCTGTCACATATTACAACTGAAGAAATATCTAACTCGCGCCGTCCATTTTTTAATTTAATGTTATGTAAATAAGAATTTAAAGCTGTTGATAAATTACAAACATGCCATCATTAATAGTGAAGCTGAAAATGAAAGTTTAGTTTATGGCACGTGCCAAAAATGAAACCAAAAACGTAATCTTTTCAAACATATTCCGTGGACTTAGTGAGTTTTGGAAATTTAAAGAACTCCCAGTTTGGAAACTGTAGGATATATATTGCTAACCCTACTTACTTTGAAAGCATCTGTGCATGCAGTATGTAACTGAATGTAATTCTATTTGCCAACTGCTGCCACAGCAGTGATTACATGGTGGTCATACTCAAATTAGCAAAATTAATGGCCGCGCTAATTTCACTTACATAACCATTCTGTGTGCATGTGCTACGAGACTAATAGCCACCATGCAAGAATGTTATTACTGGTCCCAGGTTAATTTAAGCCGCTTTCAGTCAATGTGTCTATTTATTTTCTTACCGGCCTGTTTGTTGGTAAAGAGTAGGGATAATGTCACTCTGGTTCACCCAGTAGCTGAGGAGTTGTAATGAGCAGCACTGAAGGTCCCACTGACTGCTCACTCTAGAATTATTACATCCAAGGAGCCACGTTTAAATTGAAATGCGCAAAAGGATTTTAGTTTTACATAAGCTGTAAAGTTGCAGTCATGTGGAAGGCGCATGAGAAATGATATCTGCAAGTCGGTTTACTTATTTTAAATCTATATCTGCTGAGATAGGAAGGTGCATAAAAACATTGAAGACATCACATTGGAAAGTGCAGGAATGTTTTGTTAATGTATCACTATTCTCCGTTACAGTTATGCTGCTTTGAAGCATGTAATGTATCTATCCATTCATCTATCTTCTGAGCACTTATCCTTATTGGGGTAACAGGAGGGCCTGAACCCTACCCCTGGTGGCATAGGGCAAAAGGTTGGTGTGCACCTTGGATGGGCGCAGACACACTCGCGATCATACAGTACGAGCAATTTAGAGACATCAGGTAGCCTAATTGTATGTCTTTGGACTACAGGAGGAAACTCGCAAAGCACAAGGAGAACATGCAAACTCCACACACACTTACAGCAGAGGCGGGATTTGAACCCCGACCGTGGAGATGTGAGCCACCATACCCCCCTCCCCCAAGTCCATATGGTACTCAAAATGGTACAGTATTTTTTTTTTTTTTTTTAATCCTCAGGAGTGTTCCTCCCACAAATACGACAGTCTACTTATGTATTTCAACAGAGCACGTGGGTACAGTTAAATGGATGCGATTGATTCCTGGGAGGGAGGGGCGTCATTTTAATTTTTACAAAGCTGTATTATTCATAGCCATTTTCTGTTCTGGGCAAAATAGCAGAAATACCTACACAGAACCTGACTGAGCAGCATCATTACTATGCTCAGAAATGGGTTGGTCTTCTGCCTGAAGCACTTTATTCAAATTCAGACAAGCTTACATAAGAGTTTGACCCCAATACTGTAATTTCTCACATAACAAACAAAACAAAATTGGAAAGCTGTGTGGCTATAATGCACACTACTGCAAAAAACGCAAAAGATCAGTTCTGTTTAGACACACCTGCATGATTTTTCTCTAGATTTTGTCTCTTTTTTTTTTTTTTTTTTGTTGAGCTTGACCTCTTCTCAAAGAAACACTGGAGGCTTCTATGAAGAACAGAGTGCATGAAGTCAGCATATAAATTAAATGCAAAATTGCGAAAACAAACATTTGGACAAGAGGAATACATTGTGGGGACACTGAATATTGAGATAGCCGCTGTCATTCTTGCAGCTCATTGGCTTATTGCAGAGTCGTATAGATCCTTTCTTGTGCGTATGTTGTTTTTTGGCGCTTGAGTGTTATGTTTGTTACTTTTGTAAGAGCTGAAAGTTTAATGTAATTAATTTTTTTTTTCCACTTGTTTTTAGCCATCAAAGTATAACAAAGTTTTCCCGGTTAATGATGTACAATGGTTTGCACTTGTGGTAATAAGTATTTTCATTTGTTTCTCACATTTCTTACTTGATGGTTATAAACATTAGAACATTCAAATATCATTTCAATATATATACGATTTTGTTTTTTACATTCTAGTATGAATTGCATAAAAAAAAAAAAAACACAGATGTGCAAAATGTTTGGGGCCTGGGTGTTTGACCTCTACAAATTCTGTTGACTAAAAATGTTCAGGCGGGGGGAGCTACTTTTAGAAAGCATGCGGTAAGAAAGCTCTGGGCTTTTAGGGACCGACTTTGTGGAAAAAGCGCTGGTATTGCACATCAGTGTCTTAAATTCTGTATTGAAGCCAAAGATGTCGAATTGAGCTGGGATTTGGGGCCCCCAGGCAGCCTCTCTGTCAAACGAGAGGTAAAAGTGGTAAATCCCAAAGAGGAATACGACAGGCACACCTATATGTTTGAATTAAGAGAGAAGCCTGAGAGTTTATGCCAGCGAGAAGGGGGCCACTCGGCATACAAGGACCCCAGTCTTATTGTCCACTGATACCTTTCACTCCACCCGGCAAAAGGCTGCAGTGTTGTTATCTTGCTGCACGGAGCATGTGATGCTGGCATACAGAGGAGTTTGTACATCGCAAAAGGTCTGTGGAAGAATAACATGCACAGCAAATCATTGTGTGACGTTAAAAGGCAGAATTATGAAATGTTAGAATTCATGTATAATATACTCAAACAAGTAGTTTTATCCAGAAAAGCCACCTATTTTTATCTCGGTAAAAGTCCAAGAAATGTCATGTCAGGAAAAAGTGCAGCTGAATCAGTATAAGGCGGCCTTGCCTCCTAATTTCTGTGGCCTCACTTGTTTAATTTCTGGTCACACCTGTAGATGTCTGAGGGAGGTGGGGGAGTCCATTTGGGGGCATGGCCTACCGCCATCTCACAGGAAGGGCAAGGTGACTTGGGTTTTGCATGCTGATTAGTTCCACCTTTTCCACTCACTCTGCACCGTGTAGAACTCGGTGTGTCTTCTCTTATGGCTCATAACAGCCTGCACCGTAATGTTGTGGTCTAACGTTGTGATCCACGGCCTGCCGATTCTTTCCTGTTTCCTCATGCATGTTTTTTCCTTTCTTGTCCTAGCCGTTTTCTTCTCTGCTGGGCTTTTTTTCCCATTCTCTACAATGAAATAATAATGAATAAAATTAAATGATTAATTCAGTACAGAGCATTAAAATAACTGTCCAGTATAGATCTTGATATACTTTATTCATAAGCAACTGTATTTTGTGTTCCTTATTATGCCAAATCATGCATTTTCACCCATGAAATAATGAACACACAATTTAGGATTGCATGTAAATGTATGTGGGATTAAATTATGCAGTAGTAGTTTGATTTTGCATTTTCAGAAAAGTATTGCGTATATCATACGGCCCAAATTAGATGAATCTGTCTCAGTAAATGACGCCTGTCAATCTACGTAAACAGACTGACAGCTTTAAGATGAGGCATGCTGCTGAAAGACTTATGGACAGGCTGGAAAAGAATGACAAGGAAATGTCTACAAATTATACATTTTTGTGTGTACCATGTTTATATTACTTTGTGAGCTTTTTTCCCACTCTCTGCAATTACGTTTTGGGTCAGGGTTTCAATCATGAGGTCAACTTTTTAATAGTTAAAATCAAAAGAGGTCAGTGGGAAACTTCTTGTTTTTGGTACACTAAATTCCAAACACAGTGTTGCTAGATATGCACGCTAATTGCTGTTAAAATTGTGAAACTGTAAAACCCTTGACAAAATACTAGAACAAAAATATGAATACATTCATTATCCTCACCATCATTGTTTTCTTAGGTCACATTGAACATACACATATCACCCTGTGACTTTGTTATGTGCTGCTTAGGTGTCTGTGCCTGTAACCTGAATGTTGTTGGTTTGAATCCCATGGATGGCAAAGTGTCACCATTGGGCTCTTGATCAAGGCCCTTCACACTAAAACTACTCCAGGTGTGTGTAATAAAATGCTCACCTTTTGCTCTTGTCTGTATGTGTTTGTACCTCTCATGGAGAGCAGGATTAAATTGAAGGAAACCACATTCCAATGTACATGTGGCAGTAAAGTTTCATCTTGAGACCATCTGAGCAAGAGAAGATTGATTGAGAAAAGAAAAAGGCTGATGTAGATACTGTACAAGTGATTCTAGTGGATAACTAGTTAACAATTAATGCAGGAAAGAAGATAAAATTCCAGGTATTAATCTCAATCATGTTTATCATCATCCAGCCTTTATTATAGCAAAGACCTTTTCATTTGCAACTTGCAAGCTATGGAGTGACTCATTTGATTCCGCAAATCGATTTTCTATCTTTAAGCCACAGACTAAATGGAAAAGTTATTGTGTCTATGTCAGATTCTAACAATGACATTCTTTGACTCGTTTCGAGTGTTACCAGAAAACAGACCCTTTACCAAAAGTATGAAAAATTTTATTATTAGCATATTTCAGCAGCCACATTTTTAAAAAAATGACCCAAATTACACCTGTAAAGATTACACCTTCTAACAATGAAGCACACTGAAGTACCTGCCTGTAAGTCAATTCCATAAAAAATACTGCCTGACAACAGCAGGAAGAAAAGGGAAAGTCAAATGGAATAAATAAGATAAGGAGTCGGTCATCCACAGACAATCAGTCAGGTCTGTAAATCCCTGATGTTCACTGCTGTCACTTGCCTGAGTGTCCAGCCTGGGGGGATTTAAAGGAGCTAGAAATTACTGAATGTTCAGCTGCTCTGCAGTGTTCCGCCCTGATAATTACTTTTAACCAGAGAGGTGGAGAGGCTTGGTACTCTGAACTAAACTCTGAAAGATCGCCACATGCTCTCTGCTCCTGTAGTTGTAAATTGTATCTCAATTACTCCGAAGAACACGTCGTCAAAACAGTTGCATGGCATCTTGGCACAGAATTTTCCTGTGTTTTTTGTAGTCATCATGTTTTCCCCATGTACAACGGAGTCATTGACTCCTGTCAATTTACGTAAACAGACTGACAGCTTTAAGATGAGGCATGCTGCTGAAAGACTTACGGACAGGCTGGAAAAGAATGACAAGGAAATGTCTACAAATTATACGTTTTTGTGTGTACCATGTTTATATTACTTTGTGGGGACACGATGTCCCCAGGAGGTAATAAAAAAAAAAAACATTTTTACCATGTGGGGACATTCGTTGTATCCCCACATGGGAAAACTCAGTTTTATAAAAATCTGTCAATGCAAACAAAACACCGAGAGCCAAAAGTCTTGTATTATGTTGGGCTGCTTATGGTTAGGATTAGGGCTGGGTAAGGGTTAGGGTCGTCTTAATTAGGTAACTAGGTCAAATTAGGTCAAAGCGTGTCAGTTTTCACATTTCAAAACATCTCTTCACGTGGCCCCAGAATTTAGTTGCCATCCAACTTATCCAAGTAGTTGTGGAGCTGAATCAGCAGTGTAATGAATAACTGACAAAGTGAATTAACTACTTAACTACATGTTTTAAGTGAGCTGATGGTGAAAATTAGAAATACATGGAATCTATGAGTGATTTTAAGGAAAGGTTTGGGAACCAAAGTTACCTGAACCATCGAACAGGATGTCAGTAGTATTTTGAAGAATAGAAGAAATTTTAACTACTTTTTGTTTTACTGCTTGTCTATGTTCTAAATGCTGGAGTATGCTTTTTTTTTTTTTTTTTTCCTGAGCAAAAAAATACAGATATACTCCTGAGATAAATGGCCTTAACTTTTTTTTCTCGGACTGCCTAAGACTTTTGCACCGTACGGTGAATGTGTGTCTGTGTATTTTGTAAAAGAGCCGTACACAAGAACTGTCCATATTTTATATGCCCACCTCTTAAAGCAATGAAATGTGCACAGCTTTTAAAACTTTCACATGCAAGGTCAGAGAAAATCATCAATGGGACATTAAATTTAATCAGTTGTCATAAGTAAAAAGTATGTGATTTTTATGTCTTGTACTTAAGGAAACAAGGGAGAAAAAATCAGAAAATTATCTGTAATAAATAGTCCCTGCTTTGGCTAATGGATTTCATTCTATCATTTTGCAATGTATTACCAACGTTTATCGTGAATCAATAATTCAGGCTAATTTTCTGTTTATCTTTTTCTGCATCATACTCTCTAAAGTACAGGAGCATTTAGGTTGATTTATTGAATTATGTTACAACTGCACTGAAAACCCTGCAGAAATATAATCGAGAGTAGCAGTGTAAAGTATGGTAGGCTGAAGGAGCAAATAGGTTAGCTGATGATAAATTAAACATGGCAATAACATCTCATAAAATGTATAATGTTTAATTTTTTTAACAATGCATGCACCATGAAAATAAATCCATACATCCCCAAAATACCTGTGAATAACTGGCATGTTCTGAAGAACAGGGAGGGCTTGGCTGAGTCACACGTAGATTGTTTTCCCAGGGAAAAAACAAAAACATCCATCGGCCGAGTCCCAGAACAGATGGAGACTAAGACCCAGTGAACTGCATTCAATGTCAACTGCATGTTCTAAGCCAGCCCCTGAGATTCAGAGGCCTCGGGCGGAGATGAGGTTTGTGGCCACGTGAAGCAGAGGTTGTAAGAATCATACGATCCCTCGGGTGCCAGGGCAGCACACTCCAAGAAGGCATGTCAAAAGCAGCACCGTTTTTTTTATTGGTGTGAAGCATTTCACCCTGTATTTGCAAAATAGTCCATCTCTTCCCAAAAAAATGCATGTATAAATATGTGGTCGAAATTCATAATAGTAATGGGATAATTGTAAAACGACGATGATCAGTCGATTTGATTTTTTTTCCCAATTTCTTAATTGATTTGATTTGTTAATTTTTAACTTTGTAACATTTTAAAAACTCAAAATGAGGGTCTCTTTGTGCTGTTCTGCTGCCTCTGCTCTCACACTCTAAATAGAATATTTTAAGACGTTTTGGGCCCTGCTGCAGGGCTATGTTGAATGTGTCAGTGGACTTAAGCCACCCTGCTATTGGCTGGTGCCGCAGGACACGCTGGGGATTAACTCAGGACTACCTGATTGGTTCTGAGAGCAAAGGGTGAGCTCTGTAGCCAATTAAACCTCTCACTCATCTTCCTGGAAGCTATTGGCTAGGCCTTAACTCAGATGACTGTAGCAGGTTCTCTAATATGTTTGTGGGGTTTTCAGTCAGCATTTCACCCGCTGTTTGCTGGTTGGTTTCATTTACCATGAGATCTTCTTGATTTGCCACTAATGCCAGAATCACTCTGTTTGTTTGTTTGTTTGTTTGTTTGTTTATGTGAAACAGGCTCCTGGGGTCTGTTCTTTGTGTACACACACACACACACACACACACACACACACACACAGACTCATTTCTGCCTGTCAGTGGCACCTGAACATTCAGAGTACTTTTCCTTTGTTACAAGAACTAAACATACTAGGATTTATGTTTAATGTTTCCATCATAACTATTAAAATGCGTCATAAAGAAATTACGATACTGCATTGACTTTACATCATTTTCTAAAAGTTAGTTCCAATACAAAGAATTCAGTGGATATATGGATTAAGAAACTTTTAAATACATAAATTGTTTTCTACCAGTTGCCTTGTGAAAGAACTGATACTGTCTAGTGCCCGTGTCTGTAACTCTCACATCAATCGGCACTTTTCTCCAACTAAGAACAACCTCTCACCTACCTACCTACTCTTTCTGGTAATGCTCCAACAAAAAGATTTCTACTGTGTTTTCCATATTTTGTCGTCATTTCCCTGCTGTGCCAGGCATCATAAAAACACTACACACAGAACTGCGGGATAGCAGTCTTTTGCTACTTGAGGCTGAAAGGTCACTTTGGTCGGTCTCCATAGCGATGTAACAATCAGAACCATTTGTCCATGTTATTCATAGAAGACCATAAAAATGGAGAGTGCTAATGTACAGCAAGTATCGTACTGTCCTGTGAAAGCACTGTCCTTCGATGTCTAACTGTGACACTTTAAGAAATCCTTACTTTTTTTGTTTAATCTTTAATACTTTTTGGTTTTCAGTACATATTATCGGTTTTTGCCTATCATAATGAATTATTGTTTATGCAGAAAGTATAGAATTTGCAGCCCTTCCAGCAATGTACAGTGTCTCCGTACCACGTTTACTTACAAACCAAGGATTTTTCTTTTTTTTTTTTGGAGGGAAACTAATATTCCATTTATCCAGAGGATGCCTACCTGCAGTATAATTACCTTTCATATTAATTTATTCTGGAAAACAAAAGCACTTGAACTTTACACCAGCAAATTTGTCTGTGAACAGCATTCTAAAAGCAAGATTCACTAATGGCTGGACCAATTCCCTACTCATGCTGACAGTTCATTATATTTATTTATTTATTTATTTTTTTACTGAAACCAGTAGTTTAGAACCCAGGTGGGACTGGGGGAACACATCTCTCCCAATATGTCAGTAAGCTATTAACCCCCCACCAATAAAACAGGCCTATGACATTAAAGAGGAATAGAAATGTACTTGAGCCCCCTGCCACCCCCCATGTTTAACTCTTTCCTGTGCCTTTCCTTTGACCCTAAATTTCCTGGCATCCAATCATTTTTTAGTATGAGAGCTCCAAGACAAATTTCTGTCTTTGTTCTGTTGTGCCTGTTTAAGCAGAAGCAGTTTTAAACGCCTGTGTGTGATCCTCAGGACATTCATCTATAGGAGTGGCTAATATGCATCCACTTTTTTTTTTTTTTTTTTTTTAAATGTTTAAACACCTTTTTTAATTGCTATAAAGCATTGTATTTGATGTGTTTTAGATGCTTGTGGTTGTTTTTATTGTGCTTATTTAAATAACATACTTGTCATGATTTTGATCTCCTATATGAACCAAGTTACAGTCAGGAGAACAAAGTAAATTAACATGCTTACCTATCTTTCAAAACTACCTGTGCAGTCCAGGGTTACTGTGTGAATATGTTCGGTGAACTTTTGTGATTTACACTTACAACTGTTCAGAGAATTGCTGGTGTGGATTTTTGAAATGTGATTTGTAACCTGGAGGGAGATAAAATTACAGGCCAGTGTGGGATTTTTGTCATCACTTGTTGCCATGACGAATGATTGCCAGTGCTGGGCCTACAGCTAACCCAGTCAGTGAGACCCAGTCAGCCCCAGTTTTTGAATAATTTTTTAGCGATACTTTAGTGACAGAGGGTTTTGCTCAGGGAAAAGCAAAGAGGAAGGTATTGTCACAAGAAATTATGTGCTTTTAATCATTTTTTCAATAAGAAAGGTTAAAATTTCATACTTTCGATGACTGAACATATAAAATAAATGTGAAGAACATACATTATATGGCAAAAAGTATGTGAACACCTGACTATCATCCCCGCATCCCATTCCAAAACCATGGGCATTAAGATGGAGTTGTTTCTCCCACTGCGGCTTTAACAGCCTCCATTCTTCTGGGAACGCTGTCCACTAGATTTTGGATTTTCTATGATAATTTGGATGATAATTTGTGCCCATTAAGTCATAAGAGCATTAGTGAGGTCTAGAGAGAAGGCCTGGCTCACGGTCGGATTTCGAACGTCACAAGGTTGTTAAGTGGAGATGGGGTCGAAGTTCTGTGTAGGCCACTCAAGTTCATCTACGCCAATCTTGGCAGAATGTCCTTATGGACCTCATT
>JAACJT020000790.1:0-17786 GCA_009936485.2 Gymnarchus niloticus | reverse complement strand
GAGGTGTGAGAGAGAAAGAAGGGACAGAGAGAGAAGTGAGTGAGAGGTGTGAGAGAGAAAGAAGGGACAGAGAGAGAGAGAGAAAGGACAGGTACAGTAAAAACACAAACAGAAGGAAAAAAGCGACAGAGAGACAGGCGACAGAGTGCCTGAGAGAGATAGGGTGACAGAGACAGATGGAGGGAGAGGGGGATAATGGAAAAAGAGAAGGCAAGGGGGAGAACGAGCGAGCAAGAGAGACGGATCTCGACAGACAGGGCAGTGCAGCAAGACGCTGAGCAGGACAGACGGAGAGGAGCCCTGTATCTGGCTTGTTACCGTGGAGATCCCTCGTGATTCTCATAAATCACCCTGGGCTGATAAAACTGCTCCTGCCCGAGGCAGATCCTCTGGCTCCGGGACTGAGACGGCACCATTACAGCCTGCCATTGGGCCTCAGTCTGAGAAACGGGGCCGAGTCACTCTGCTGCAAATGACACGTCCACCCGTCCCACTGCACTCCAGCGATCAAAGTGCTTCCTTCTAAACAGGGAAACAGACATATACGTGTCTTCAGATATTGCTCTCTCTCAGTTCAACTCAGTTTTTTTCCAGCTCTCTTTCATAAATATGTATATGGTATATACAGTCCTCATAGAACATAAATTATACAATTTTTAAGTGTGTTAGCATATAAATAAAAGGACTTTGATTAATTTGCTGGGAGATGTCTTATGGCTATAGATCCATGTTAGCCAAATGTTCTTCGACAAAGTTTCAATGTTCCTTGTCTCTCATGGTCACAGTCTGAGGAGTTAAAGACCCCCCCCCCCCAGGCTCCGTGCTCCGTTAGGCTTCCTGAATCTTCTGTGCTCAAAATCCCACATCTTCTCATCTACACTGAAGATTCCAGATGCCACAAACTGGAGTTTAACGTGGGAATGAATGAGGCAGAAGCAGGGCGAAGTCCCGAGTGTGGCGCTAATGAGATCAGCATATTCTTGATTAATTAAGCAAATTGAGTCCCTTGGTGTTCTGCTCATGTATGAAATGTATTTCGCCATTTTGTTTCTAAATCTCAGAAAAAATGTCTTCCAGCCACATTAAGACTTAGAGTACCTTTTTTATATACTAATAATTGAACAGCTCCTTATCGAACTGCAGATATACAGTCATTATTTTTAAACTGTTTACCAAGGAGACTCCCTGAGGATTGTTTCATCTTTAACCTGGTAGTTGAAGCTTGCTGACAGCTTACAAATGAACCTAACCTCTTCTCTTTCACCCAGGCTGGTATCCCTAGTCCCACACAGACATATGGCTGTCATGTTCCTGCCTTCTCCGATAGCAGTTTAACCCTTTAGCCAACCACCACTATGGAGTCTATTTTTTTAAAAACTCAGTGCTAACTCTCTGCTACCCCTCAATCTGATTTTATCAGCTTAGCGGCAAACGAGTGCCACAAAACCTACCATAATTTGATCGCCCTCCACCAACAGATGTGCAGCTGCAACAGCTTTTGTCTCAGTCCACAAATTTTTAACAATATCGTCAAATTATTAAGAGTAATGCCACTAAATTCACTGACCGAAAAGCATTTTGTTCAATCTTCACTTTTTAAAAGTAAAAAAAATTTCAAAGTAACCCTAGGTTCTTAATTGCATGCATAAACGGTATGCCTGCAGTAACAGGCAAAACTGTAAGAACATTAATTAGCTTTTAACTGTCTATGTATTTCCCACTTCCAGTCTATGTACAAGTAACACATACCAGTTCAAGTCATATTTCCAGCCTGGTGGAGCTCAGAAAGACTGCTTTTTCAGTTTCTGAAAGGACTACCACACAGAGTAAAACATGCCACGAGACCATGTCTTTGGATTGACCAACCGCCCTTGAGGTATTGCTATTTGGGGCATCCTTTTGCCCAAAGGGCATAGCATGGGAAGGATAATGACCATCACTGTATACAAAACAGCAGCAGGGCTCAGCAGAAGCTTGGTTTAACAGAATGCCAGCTGCAGGAGGAGTCATGTGGCACAGAGGGGCTACGGCATCCCACAGTCTGCCAGTATTGTATTCTAGTGGTACCGGGCCGGTGTTGGGCCAGCCTTATAGAACAGCTGCTTATTCAGACGATCAGGCAGTGCGTATGAAATCCTCAGAGATGCCGCGCGACTGTCTTGGTGTGAATGCGGTCTGGACTTGCCACTTGTCAGCTGGCCCATATGCAACGTTAACCATCCCACGGATCCAGGGAGACTCGTTGCTTGTACCACGAGATGACAAATCGAGCGGTTTGCTACACTGCAGAAGCAGCGGAGTCACTGGCAGGTGACGGCTCAGACAAACAGTGAGCAGATGTGATGCACATCAGGTACAGAATTGCCAAACGCCTCTTCTTCCAGATCAACATCGCAATGAACTGATGAATTTGAATCAATGCTAATTCATCATTTTTCCAGTAATGACCGTGAAGTGATAAAATCAATGGCAATAAAATGGAGCAAAACATCCATCTTTGTCCGTCCGATTAACGTGATCGTAATGACGTTGCAAGAAACATCCTTGATTAAAGGGCATTAAAAAGAATTGTATTGGAGATCTTTAAACATGGATAAAATCGACCATTTTAACAGGCAGGCATTCTATTGTGGGAGGAATTTAACTCCTTAACCGCATGTTGTTGGACTGCCAGAGGAAACCCATATGGCATGATGTAACAACGTACATTCAAAAACAGCATAAACACATCCCATCAGTTTATTGACAAAGCGATTCTATATAATTCTTGCATTCTTATCACTAGCTAACACATAAATCGTCACAAATAATGCAATTATTAAGAACGTTGGATACATCCACCCTCTCTGTTTATTACAACTAGTCACCTTGCATAATGAAAGTGAAGGCTACATATGTATTATGCTAATTTTCTCTATCTTAGCAGAAAGTTGCTTAACACAAATTTAAACAGATGCATGCAGGTAAACATGTCTTAGCATGCATGTCATTGAACAGTGTTGAAGTTCAACCTATTGGGGCATAAACAGTGCTGCAGGGTGGCGCCATACCAAACTGTCCCTGCAGTCTATGAGGAACCATGTGACAGGCAGTATACCACTTAAAAGAATTTATTCAAACTTCCTGCAGCGTAGCTACGTACAAAGAACTTTGAAGCTTACTGTCAACAGCCACGCTTTATTTCTTCCACTGCACTGTCGGAAAACTCGCAATTCGCAAATAACAGTGCAGTGAGGATTTTTGATTTTTGCATAATAAAAAAAAATAATTGTTTCTATAGTTGAGCATTTATCCATAGCCCGGTGTCAAAGAGCTAGCAGAATCATCCTCATTAGTGTTTAATACAGGACTCCCATTGGCAAGGTCACCAATGTTGTCATGTCTCTCCTTTGACAGGACAATGGCAGGAATAATGAAGCACTGTCTCCTGCCATCGGCGCTGGGGAAAATGGCTTGCATTACAGAGCTCTATCAAATATCATTAGTAACACTTTCTCAATTACATTCACTGGGAGCAAAGAACTGAAGGGGGGAACAGGAAAAAAACAAAGATTTTTACATGGGAATTTTTTTAGTTAAAAATGACTTTTTTCAGAAGGAATAATTTCATAAGTAGTTCATAAATATGTGAATTTCTATAGTACTTTAAGATAAGCGAATTCTATAGCTACAGATTAAATCCACTTGGTAAAATGTGTTTTCTACAGCATCTAAAATAATGTCTAACTTGTTTTGTAGCTTCTTTATGTTATTATGCCCTTTTTTTATTGTTAGACATGATGTTTTTTTTTTTTTTTTACCTTTGCAGTTGCTGTTTCATCAGCGTTTTCCCTGGGTGCTTTATAGGCGAGAAAACACAAGACATGCTCTGAAGATACCTTCGCTTGAGGCTGGCTCCGATCTGCACATCCCGTATTCTGTGTGTGTGTGTGTGCCACGGGTGGCCACACCCCCGAGAGCAAAAGCGCTTAATAAACGGCGACCCAGAGTCGTCGGTGCTGGGGGGGAGGGGGGATGCTCTTCACCTGCTGACTCTTGGGGAGGTACATCACTGCTGGTATTTACGGGTGCTAGTTAAAAATACCTCCTGGCACTTTCCTGGCAAACACAGAACCAGCGCCATGCCCCCATGGCACTTCTGTTGTTCTGCTGTAAAAAAAGAAATGATAAATAAAGCATTCTACTGTTAGAAAGGCATTAATGGGTTATTTATTTTTTATACTGGTGCTCCAAGGAATTTTAAACGGTACTGAACTTTGAAACTGAAATCATGTCTGTTCTGCCATTTCTTGTTCATTAAAAAAGCCTGTATTTTTACTGTTCTTTTTTATCGTTAATATTGCATTACCAAGCAAACACTATCATCCAAACCTGTAATAGGTTACAGCAGGTTCACCCATGCAAAGAGGTGAACAGTGGTTAAGTGCCATTCTCAGGGGCTGTCAAACTGCATCTTCAAATATTAAAACCTGTAACCACCCAGTTACAAGCTAAGTCCATTTTAAAACCAAAATGAGACATTTTTAAGGCATTATAAGGAGTTTTCCCCCAAATACAACAGTGAACAAAACACAGCAAAAGTTGCAGAGCAGCTGGTAAGAAGATGCACCATTGATCAAAACTCAGAATTTTATGAGCCTTGTTTGCTGGTGTAATTTATTGAAATGAAAGCCAATTTTGCAATATAAAGCAACATTCCACAAAAAATGCGCTTGTACCTTTTTTCCTCCATCACCTCACAAATCAAATGACAAATCTTCTCCTTATGAATGCATTTAGCCCTCCTAAAGCCGGAATCTTTGTTTACCCACACAGGAGACATCGGCATTTTCAAACCAAAGCTGTCAAACACAAGCAAAGCAGGAGAGCAGCTTCAGGGTACGCAACGCAACTATTGTTACTGTTACTACACACTTTTCAGCCGCAACCACAGCAGCACAAACATGGCATTTCATTTGATATGTGCTTCATAATCTCAGGCAGGTACCTGCTTTTTTGACTCCAGCTCTTTTTCTTTTGTTGATTTACGTTCGCATCACTCATTCATCCCGGAGCAGTGTTACTACCATATACACAGTGTAAAAACAAACCTTTGAGGTTGTGATTGCCTCGTGCATCCCGTTTCGCGCAACAAGACCGATCAGAGCGCGGACGAGGTTTTGGTGGCCACGCAGTTAGAGGTGTATGAGACGCGGGGCTTTCGGAAAGAGACAGACAAGACGATGAAGGTGCGGCACTGTGCAATCGCTGCTGTCAAGGGAGCTTAGCGACAGACAGTGTCACGCTTAACGTATCACCTGGAACGTGTCGAGTGGAAGTCAGAGCCAGGATGCCGTGAACAAACGGGAGCTGCGAACAGCCTCGAAGGCTCTGCTTTCGTAACACAGAGCAGCCCACTGAACTCAAAAGGCCCAAAGTCATTGTTTAACTGCCTGCCAGACCTCGTACCCCTCTCTCCCACTGCACTTGCGTAGTGTTTTATAATCTTCCCCACCACACCGTAGGGCAGATTAGGAGTTTAGCATATTTTGCATTTTAATAACATTCACAATGCCCAGATATGAAAAATGCTCCGAAGAAGTAATTAGTCTGTTGCAAAGGACTGGATGTTGTACTGCAAAAACATTGATACATAGCACTAGCAAAACCCCTGCTGATTAATACAGTATATATCTGCCAACAGGAGGGAAGTGAAAACTTGTTTGTAGTTCAGTGGACTGCCTAATCTCTCTTTAATCTACTTTTATTTCACCAGCAGGGGATTGTTATATAGATTTTATGAATAATCTTAATTAGATCCAGTATTAAAAGACAAAACATAACTGAAAACAAACTTTGTCAGGTGTACTGTAGAGTTAACACTTTGCTTGAGTCCATTGTGAGTTTTCTCAGGGAAAATGTGAAGCCTAATTTGCATAATTTAGGAAAGTTTAAATGCAAATTTTGTCAAAATTGTTTTTTGGATAATATTTAATTGTATTGCTTATTTTTAAAGGATATGTCTAAGAAACTGAAAATTTCTATTTTAAAATTGTAAATGTTTGAATTACCCATAATTACATGTGATTTATTTACCTGTCCATCACCTAAAAGGAACCCCAAGTACTCTGCTTAACATTTTGTAGAGTTGGCTGCAAGGAATGCTTCCCTCAGTGATCACAGGACTGCTCTCAAGTGCTGCAAATGACTGACCGCGATGCCATCTAGACAAACCGCAACATAGGCAACGCATGGACAAAGAATGCAGCTCTTTAGAGACTGAAAAGTGAATGATGCGCAATGCAAGCCGAATGGAAATATGCAAAACTGATGTAAACCAAAGGCAGTGGAAAAGGTCGATTTTGCCTTTCCCCTGGTGATGGAAAACTGGAAATAGCTAGTAGCGAAATTTAATTTCAAATTAAAGTGAGCTGCACACAGCTAATATAACAACTTGACAAAAGGTGACATCTAAATAACTTTTTATAGTCTACATAGAATTGAACAAATATTAGGCTATAAAAAGATGCGTCAAGTAGTCCCATTTGTAACATCTGTTTTGTTCTTTCTGAAGTACTTGTGTTTAATACTGGTGTAAACAATATGAGGAAAAGCTAATCACCATACCCGGTGGGGTTGTTATGCGGCTTTCTATGAGGTCTCTGCAACCAAGAGGCAAGTGGAGACACATCTAGACAAAGGGATTAGTTGTTTTGGGAAGTTTTAGTCCCCAGTTCCTCATTGGTGATTCCCGTTACAACTAATAGCAGAGGATCCACCCCCTCCTTCTCCACAGATATAAAAGATTGAGTCTATGTCTCTGGTCTGCTGGTCACTAAACCTGGTGTTTCTTCATAAGGTCACAAGTGCCTCACTTCCTCCAAGTGTATGACAAATCAAATGGGGATGATGGCTGAACCTTCCACAGATGTTGCTAAAAGATACTTTTACTCGGATTCATACAAGGCATAAGGGAATTCTTTAGTTTTCACATAACCCATCTTATTCTCCATGGATAACACAGTTTTGGATAGAGAATACTGGGTCAACCAGCTTCCAGTCCATCCCTGGAGCAGTTGGGGTTATTAGCCTTGTGCAAGAGCTCAATGGTGATGTTTTTAATCTACCAATCATAGGATTCAAACCCACAACCTTCCAGATACAAGCATAAACCAACCAATACAACTGCAATCAAAAACCTTTGACTTTAAGATTCAGTTACAGAATAGTTAAAATTGCCTTCGTTTCTGATAATTTGTGAAGTTTGTGCCTTCGTCTATCAGAATGTCTGCTGTGATTCCAGCATGGGCACCGAAATAGTGCCTCAGCTGTCTCCTTAGCTGAAATATTGCGTCTCTGCCCTGACACTCAAGCGGCACTTCCTATTCTGTTGCAGTAGTCTGGAGAGAAAGAGAAAGTAGATGGTGGAGGATTCAGTCCAAAGTCACCTCTGGGAGGTTGAAGACAAACTGCTTCAGTGCCACCTGCTCTAGCAGCCAGCAGGGGCAGCAGCCAGATTCCCCGTTCCATCATAATGTGAGAATTTCTTACAGAGGGCAGCTGAGGTGGGGGGTCATCTGTGAGTCCATCCTGGAAGTGGTCCACCTAGTGAGGCGTCACACTCACTCAATGTCTTGCATGCTCAGTTGCCTTCATTTTCCTTCATTAATAAAGAAGCTCTCCATGTGTCCCATGCCGAGGAGCCTTGTTAGTCCGCACAGTGAAAACGCTGGCAGATTACCACTGGCCCAGAAAACACACAATCTATTATTTAGATTCCCATATAAATAAACACACATGTATGTCTGCTAGCATGCGAGCTGAGGTAAGAAGGCTTCAGTTCAAAGTATCATTCTGTCTCCACGCTGGATTTAGAAGTCTAAGCCAATGATCCGTGACCCCTATTCTAACGTGTACAGGAGAGAACCTTCCGGTAGGACTTAGCGTTTCCTCTAAGAATCGGTGTGGCATGGATTACGGGGATTCTGGGGTATTTTAGTTTTTAGTAGACAAAAGCCCTTCGCTGTCTCCATGGAATTGAGGGAAAACACACAGCAGGCATGGAGGTAAACCGACTCTCTTTTAACTGAAGCCACACTGGGCTTGGAGAGTGGGTGAAAACAACCTGTGGCTTGAGAAATGCCTTTCCTGAAATTCTGCCGATAACTCGCGGCAAGGATTTTTAATTTTCTTTTTCCGGATGGCTACAATTATTGCAGGATCCAGGTAATGGGGCAATAAGGATCCTCCCACAGGGGGGCCAATCTCGGGGCAGTGCCTTGGTTTGGTGCCCATAATACCAGCTCTCTCCATAAGCCATAGGGAGTTTGATCGGTGGTGCTAATCATTACATGCTAATCCCATTTACACTGACAGCTGCCGTAGAATCACCGCGAGACAAAGATGTGGAGCTACTCTGGCTTCGCCGTTCCTCAGCTGCAGATCACGCAGGTCTATAATTGCATTCAGACTGACAGTAGCTAGTAAAAGTGACGGTCTGTCTCATTCCGGTTCCTGAAACGGCGGTTCACAGACGGCTCGCATGTTACGTTTTTGAATTGCAACACTGCCTGTTCTATTTCCACGCCAACAAAGTATAAGCTACCGTGACAAGCCTGGTTCTCTTTTCTTGGTGGGATAAAACTGAGGCCGTCGCGGTATATGGATGCATTGTATGGTGCATGTTTCCCTAATGCACACAGCAATAAGAGCACAAATTGAAGACCTGCGGCGCTCAATTAATAGCACCGTGTTGATAATGCATTGCCAGATGAGCTGCTATCAAACCTATCATATCATCGACAGCCATGATGTTCTCGAAGTATTGATTAAAACTGGTGGATTAAAGTTCTCGTTGTATTTAATATTCCGGATCAGCAGTGGTCATAATCCAAGTGTGTTTGGACTGCTGCTGTCGGTATGTGTATTGCCACGAGATGGTAATTTTGAGTCTCAGCAGAAATAATTTTTTTTAATGCTGCTATTACCTGCCTGCAGCTACGGATGTGGAAAGAGACTGTTAATAACCTTCGCATTTTATGGTTCCTGGTTGGTAGTTGCTATGGTATGCAGTGCTGTAGTTTAGCATGTTATATATGATATATGAAGCAACATGACACAAAATATGCATGACACTTTCTAATAAGTCTTGTACAATTGTATTTTTGCACAGTCCCCTGTTTCCCCTTTTGCACTTCTGTACTTATTGTCTAGTTAAAATTTTTTAAATCTTGTTATTGTATTCCCTCTTTGTGTTACTGGACAAAGAAATTTCCCCCATAGGGATCAATAAAGTTTAAATCTAATCTAATAATCCAGTATGGTGAACCTTTATATATTAATTTGGACATTTGCAACTTGTCCTATATGATTTAACTCTTAATGTAAAAGAAATAAATTAAATGCAAGGAAAACAAATACAAGATATGGGTTTGATCCTGTGAGTAGTGCTATGGCCTCACAACTCCACGGCTGGGGGTTCAAATCCCACCTCTGCTCTGTGTGTGGTTTGCACATAATCGCTCTGTGTCCCACAGGATTTCTTGGAGTATTCCATTCAATTTTATGTATATAGTGCCTTTATCAAAGATCAATGTCACAAAGCGCTTTATATAGTCCCAGGCCCAAGGTACCCAGAGAGTAAGCCAAAGGTGACAGTGGCAAGGAAAAACTCCCTCAGGAGGAAGAAACCTTGGGAGGAACCAGGTTCAAGGGGGAGTTTTATCTTCCTCTGGACGGCACCAGGCAGGACAGGTTCATTAACATAATATGAAACCACAATGAGGTAGAACAGTAACATGGACTGCAGTGTATTGGAAGAGGCAGAATTCCAGTTACCCCCAGAAGAGCAAAGACATACAGATAGGCTGAGTGGGGTCTCTTGATTGTCTGTAGTGTGTCTATGGGTGTGCCCTGAGATGGATGGCTTCCCATCCGGGGTTAACCAAAGCCTTGTGCTCTATGCTGCCTGGGATAGGCTCCAGGTTCCTTAGCAACCCTGACCAGGATAAGCGGGTAGAAGATGGATGGATGGATGGATGGATGGATGGATGGATGGAAATGCTCTTTGCTGCCTGGGATAGGTTCCAGGCCATCTGCAATGCTGACCAGAATCAGTGGATGGAAGATGGATGGATATGTCAGTTTTAGAACCGCATATTTTGATTTCATTCAGGCTGATGAAAACTGACTAAATTCATTCATCTGGAGAAAAAGAACACATAGTCAAAATAATGCCAAAAATAATCATGTGGTCTGATTTTCACAGTGTTCCACTTCTGAAGAGCAGCAGAGACACAGGACTTCAAAAAGCATAGTCAAGCTGTTTAAGAAACCAAGTTTGTGCAAGTGTCACCAAGGACACATAACAGGTGCTTTCAGAACCTATCATCACTCGACAGAATGTTTAAAAACACTTGCACCTGCTGAGCTTTCTCAGACTTGACAGTGGGCTATACTGCCCCCTACCTGCTCCACCAGGCAAAGCAGTTGACCCTCCTCCCCGTCAGGTTAAACCTCAATACCACAAAAGACCTGCGGCTTTATATCACATCAGCCATGCGCCTCTCAATTAATAAAGTCCTTGCATCTGAATTAAAGTAGGTGTGGTACACTCCCTGCTTTCTAAAACGGGCGATGAAATGTGAATTGAATGCCCAGCTGGAGGTCTATCTGGCAAATATATCGAGTGTCCTGCGTAAATAGCATGTATATTTACCATGCTCAACATCCAGTGCTCATTATGTAGAAAATTTATGTTCTATTATCATCAACGACTGAAAACCTGACATTTCCGTGGTCAGATAGCTGCTGTGTTCCGTTCGTGTTGCAGATGGGAAGACGATATTAATTCAGCTGTTTATCCCAAAAGGGACTGCCATTGTAGAATGTGTGTCTAAATGACATGTAGAAAACCTGAAGGCTGTCTGAGCATTTCATCAGGCTTCTTCTCTCTTAATAGAGGAAAACGGATGCGCCATTTTAAAAATAGAAAGCAGGCTATATGTTTTACAAATAGGGCAATAACATTACACATAATCATGTGTTTCTGAGAGAAGGATAATGTAAAATATATTCCATTCAGTATAAACCATTTCACCGGGCAAGTTTAAAGAGGCAGATATCACAGGCCATTATTTGTTCAGTGATTACAAATGTTTAGACACTTACGGCCCCCTATGAGCAGCCCAATATCTTACCTCAAGCTCCTGCCCTCCAAAATTAAAAATCGATTCCAGTGACAATGATGGAGTCCAGTTAGTATCATGAACCTCAGCTTGGGTGCCGATCCAGGTCTCGATCCAGATCTTGCCCATTAATCAGTCACTGTCAACGATGCATAGATGTTAGGTTTTCTGAAACTGAACTTGCTCTAAACAAGCACTGAGAGGCAGGGATAGAAACCACTGTGTGTTTCTGTGGCTTTTCCTAGCATTTAAGATGCTAAACACAAACAGAAGCAGGCCTGATGCTGCCCAGCGCACCTGTGACAGCTGTTGTTTTCAGTTTGCGTTTGTTTGATTAGCAATCGGTTAGCCGTGATTTCTGCTCGTGCTTACGGACTGGTTTGGGGACACGTTTCACGGCTCCGCTCATCATTAGACTAAAGCGGGACCCTTCTAGGGAGTCCTCATGCTTATTAACGAGTTGGGGAGCAGATGCTTCCACACGTTAGTTAATTAAAGGAGAAGTACGAGTGCTCAGAGGTGAGGAATAACTGCGACTATCTCCCGGTATTAGCTGAGGAAAACGAACGGATCAAATGCTGTGGGGCCTGGTGAATGACGGCACCCTTCCAGTGCATTCATGGCTATTGTTTTGACTTCTCTGGGGAACCATTAACAACAGGCATATGTTTTGCACACAAAAAGGCGAGTTATTACCCCATTCTAGCAGGTTTGGATTTATGGTACAGTTCCACGTTGACGTGCTTCAGCAATAAGAAACTCTCAGGAGACCCTAATTCTGCACTGAAAAATGTAGAGAAGGACAAATGTCAACAGAGTCATACAGGCCCCCCATGTGGATTTAAGCATGGGCAAGATGGGTAACTGTCCCGGGCAGCGTCGGTCAGGGTACAGCACAGAACTTTCTTTCCACCCCCCCGCTCTTGCACAAATTTTACATTGCTTACCATTCTTCTTGGTGGGGGGGTCTATTTTAAAAGCAGATCCAGAGTCCTGCGAGGGTTGCCTTGTGATCAGACTTGCTGTTTCCATACTAGGCCTATCCTGTTGACCCACTCCAGTCTGGCTAATTGCACCAGTATGGCAAAATGTACCTCAGTCACTCTCAAGTGTTGTGCCAGGATTTTTTGGCATGGAAAAATGTCAAAGAAAATAAATAAATAAACATTGTGTAACAATCTGTGACGCAAATTGTCACAGCGTGCTGGCTTATTACAGATGAAGTCTGAATGATTGGATTGACAGGTCTGGCTGAAACATGCGTGATTAACAGAAAGCCTTGAGCTTCTTCTAGCAGGATTGTGGACCAGTTTCCATAGCATGAGCTGCTCTGAGATTTTAGATGTACTTTTCTATATCTTGTTTTGATGAAGCAGCATTGACTGACGAGCACCCCACGGTATACTTCAAAGATTCGTGAAAGACTCAGTTTGCAATAATGTACTGTATAGCAGATCAAAACCAACCATTATTACAAGCCCAGAAATTCAGAATTCCATGAATCTGGACAGGGAAGCAACAAGGTTACTGAATCGATTTTTGAGATCTTACTAATCTCAGTCCAGGTAGGTAGGAGTTAACTCAAATGGGTTTACAAGGAACAAAAGCGGGGAAAAATGCTTTTTTTTTTATCAGAGTTAACTTCTTCAAAGGTGAAATCTCTTTAAATCATTTTGAAGTCATCAGGTGAATTTCAAGGGTGCGCAAATGGGAGTGTGTCAAAACAGGAAGCTGATGATGAAGATGCCAGGCTTTCAGCTTCACCGACTGCTTAAGCTCTTTTTCCAGTCAGCCGCAATTATAGAGGAGAAAACCACATTTCCCACTCAAATCACAGCAGCAGGAGCAAATTATGGCAGACGATGAAAGCTTGACCAAGTGCTGCCGCCAGCTCAGCGTCCCCTGTGAATTGCTGGCTCCTCTGGGGGGCGCTGCAGTTCAGAAGTCCATTTGTACAATCTATATTTAATCTCCTATCGGAGTTCAATCACGCTTAAATGACCATGGCTGTCTCGGCATCTCTTTTGACAGGTGACCAATGTACCATGTGCTGATATGGAAATCTGCAGGTTTGATTATTAAAGGTTTGCACGACAGCCTTCATAGTTGGCTTTACCAAACAGATGACCATGCTCAGGAGGATACGTCTAAGAGGAGGTATCTGACCAGTCAAGTGCATCACCTATCTCTCTCATTACACTGTCTGTAGTTCTCACATTGCCTAAGCAACTCTAACACTGTTCTACTTTTCTATGCATCTGACAGCGGTAAACTTTATGGCAAATGACTGAACCAGATCTCCAGGCTTAGTAATGGTGACACAACTTATTTCATTCCTGGGAGAAACTCCCAAATTGCAAAGCAATTTCCCACCAAACTGGGAAAAATGGAAGCTCCCTCCATGTTTAAAGGTCAATTCTTTTTTCCTGTGACTTTTTCCTGGCACAATTTGGGGTTATCAGTCAAATAAAACCCTAAAAGAGCCACATCACGTACCTAAGTATTGTACAAAACATCTGTGACCCTATAAGGGTGTTCTGAATCCATGGCATTGCACTACTGAGCTGAAATCAGCTCCTCATCTGAAGAGCCGAACGTCGATCTAACGATTTATGTTTATGAGGTGTCAACCATCTGCTACGCTACAGAGGTTATTAAATTAACGTTGTGTGCTTATCTGATGTGCTAGGGTCATTTTCCAAGCACAAACCCAGGGGGAATAAGACTGTGGAGATATCTTTTTGGATTTCCGCTCCTGCCGCAGGGCCATTCAGCAGTGGACGTACACCCTGTATCCTGTGAAGCTCTTGATTTTGGCTTGTATTATTCTCCTAACAGGAAAGAGCAGAGTATGAGTGGGAAAGGATGTTCTCAAGCTGACTGAGTCTCGCCGACGGAACCTGGGTAATAGCTAACGAGGACGCGTGAGCCCTGCTTTGCTGTCATACTAAGCATTTGTCAGACGAGGCACATTATATCTAAAATCCCTTAATGCTGCCGCTTCCTTGCGCAATAAATCTGCATCACTGCTGGAGGGAAGCACTCAAAGGCACTTCTGATCCATTAACAATGAATCAACAAGTATGTCATACTATGTTTTAATTAGAGAAATCTCATGTATGTTAATGACAGCATGTTCAGGAACAATTTAAACCACATATCCACAGGCAACAGGATTAGTCCTTGTCATTGAATAAATATATATTCTCAGATATGATACATTCTTCGTCTTCAATGTAATCATCTCATATATGCTGCTTCTATACAAGAAAGATAAACAAATCTCACTCGCTCCTACCTGAATCAACCGGGCATCGCTGTGCTGATGATGCAGTCCAACTCCCTCTAAGTGAGGAATTCAAACTTCACTTCAAGGGAGACTTAAGAACTAATAATTATAATTAAATGTGTGTATATACTGTACTATATATCAAACCAAATTTCACCACCTGATTTGGTGCTTCTGATTTCACATGATTTCAGTGTCCACACATTAAGCTGTCTGACATTTTTTTCCTTTAATGTTTGGCAAAATATTTTGTGCGTATTTTATGAAGGAAACCGTGGAGTCATACTGTTGGTCAAGGTGAAAATTTCATAGAAAAAACTTAATAAAACCATGCTCATACACTGAGATGAACATAATCAGTGTTTAGAGTCTATATATACTACTATAAGCAAAATAGCACCTAAAACTAAACATAGTCACAATGTATACAAAATAAAAGCAACTGAATAAAGTAGGGCTTGATTAGGTTTTTTTGAGACTTAATGTAAAAAGCTAATTTGCTCCAGGATGTGTCTAATGACATGCAGACTTTTCAGCAATTCCAGGTCACCACGAATATTCAGCCTTGGTCATTTCACAAAGCAGTGCGAAAAGGCACACAGAAAAGATAGCGCCCTCTGGAGGTCAGGAGGCTGCCCTGATGCATGCTGGGGAACTGCAAGGAGGGCGCTGGACATGGCTGTTTGAAGAGGGACGCAGCTCTTCCTGCATTTCACAGGAGCCCTTTTTGCACATTGAAAGCCTTTCTATGGGGACTCAGTCCACTTTTATGCTGATGAAAGGAGATCTAATTAACTCAAGGATGAATTAAAATTGCATTTTTGCTGCTTTTGTTTTACATATAGTAGGATTTGACATTAAAGGGATCACTTTCATAATTACCTCTTTAATCGTACTATATTTATAATTTTACATTTAGTATCTTCGATTTATTTATTTGTGAAATTGGTTTTTATGAGAATGACTCAGGTTAAGTATTTCAATTGCAGATCCTATCCAGGGATTTGAACCAACAACCAAGCTCTTAATCTTACCTGCAAATGGGACATGGGGAGACCAGGCAAACGTCACACACACACACACACACACACACACACACACAAAGCAGAGGCAAGATTTGAACCCGCAACCCTGGAGGTGGGCCACCCTGAAAGCATAAATATTTTACTGAAATGTTTAATGCCATTGTAAATATAGGTGATATATTACCTATTTTTTCTTGAAATTCCCAATTTATGTCATCTTAGGTGGCCCATTCAACACACACTGCAGTGCCAGGCTCCTTCCATAGACCCTCGGCAAGCTTCATCAAACAGCGTGACATGCATTTGGAACCCAGCCCGCCCCCCACGAGAACATGAGCTGGTTTGTGTTATCTGAGCCTCCTGGCCACAGACGTCTCAGGTGGCAGAGCAAGGATATAACCTGGGCACACATCCAGAGATGTCCCATGGGAAGTATTTTTCATCCCAAAACGTGTAACTATCGTTATTTTGAAATGCTGTGTCATGCTTGAAACACAGACAAATGCCTGTCAATCAAATCTGACAAAGACACTGTCACCAGGGTAACAGAAAGAAGACTAAAGGCTGGTATTGTAAGTGTCAATAGTAAGCTGACACGATGCATTCGCTTATGCTTGATCTGTGCTGTAGAAATGCGTGTGGAAGAAAGTTCTGTGTAATAAAAAGTGGGTGGTTGCAGTGAGTGCCCTGTAGACTGAGTGCTCGAGGAGAGTACATCCTCCAACTACCTTTGGACACATTCCCCCACACTCAGACACAGATGGACTGGACCGACGTTCCAACTCACACCACCTTCTACTTTAAGAATTCACTTCAGTAAAAAAAAAGAACCTCACAGACGAACCGGTCACGTTCTGTGGCACCCGGCCAGTGATCAGGCTGGTTTTTTTCCCCCCGTCTCTCCGTGTCACAGGCCCTTGTCCCTCCTCACAGGATAGTCCCAATCCTCCGGGGCGCTGCTGGAAAACGAGAATAGGTCAGATCCCCAAGGCCACGCTGAGTACGAACATCGTCCTCCATTTCCTTAAAAGGGACTGCTAGAGTTCCTCACCGGGGCAATCAAACAAATCTATGACAGAAAAATAAGACAAAATGACAATTAAACCATCTTTATTGTGCCTGTCAGAGCCCAGAAAAAATATCTGCTATAAACATGACTGGCCTGCAGTCTTAATCTTCCAGCAGAATAGTCAGCATATGGGATCACCAGTCATTCATTTTTGTTGGGGTTTTGGGGGGTGTGAGGCAGACGTGGGGAAGACTGAAGGAAAAACATTTGGCGATGCTTTTCTCGCTAATTGAGCGGGAAAGCTGTTATGTAATTATTTCAACACATCATACAAAACACTTCAAATGGAGGACTGGTATTGTTTTAATCAACAACAGAATGAATTATCAACACGTAAGACTCCAGAATGGGACAATCAACATATTCCTGCCATCACTGACAGGTGATTCAGCCAGGATGTTGATGTTGTACTCATCTCATTTTTTCTCACTACATGGTACAAAAAGTGGAAAATAAATTCGGAGCTGAACTCACAGATGAATAATCAGGGTTTGTGGCAGAGGGACAATCCTATAGGATTCTCCTCATCACATAGGAATGTAGTGCGACATGGTGGTTTTTGAAACAATGCTCTTCAGACAGGACCATAAATAAAAGATTATAGTTACGGTATTTATGACACATGTCTCTGAGTGAGCACTAAGAAACTTATCAGTTTTATGGGGACATTAAATAGGGTTGTTAGAAAGTAATTTATTGTCCAATCCAGCACTGCTCCACGTTGTCACAGAGGTTAGACTAGCAGGCGATAAAAGTACAGCTTAGTAATAATCTCAATAAGCTTCAGAACATGACCTGTAAAATGATTAGAAGGAAAGTGACGGAAACCTTCCAATGCCCATGTGTGCTTGTGAATTTACAGCCTGATTAGATTGGATGGCAGGGTATATCTCAGGAGAACAATGACTGCCCAGGTGGGCAGAGAGAACACTGAAGACAATATTCAGAGGGGCTTTAAGTAGGTGCATGAGGTCCTAAATGGACCTTAGCCTTTCAAGCCTGTTATCATTGTCTGCCCGTTAGATTTCAGGTCTTAATTTTCCATGTCAATCCCAGGAAATTCATTTTTATTCATTTTAATATAGCAACCTATATAGCTATCTACTACCCACAGATAAGCTTATATAGATACTTACCGCCTACAGATAAGCCTACATAGACACCTACCGCCTACAGATAAGCCTACATAGACACCTACCGCCTACAGATAAGCCTACATAGACACCTACCGCCTACAG
>JAACJT020000789.1:5718-17576 GCA_009936485.2 Gymnarchus niloticus | reverse complement strand
TAACGTGCCCCCATACCATGACAGACACTGGCCTTTCAACGGCACTAACGTGCCCCCATACCATGACAGACACTGGCCTTTCAACGGCACTAACGTGCCCCCATACCATGACAGACACTGGCTTTTCAACGGCACTAACGTGCCCCCATACCATGACAGACACTGGCCTTTCAACTTGGTGTTGGTCACAACTGGCATGATCCTTTACTCCTTTGGCCCGGCGAACGTGACGTACTTTTTCTCCAGAAACAAGTAGAAAGGTGGAGTCAGACCACAGCACACACTTCCTCTTTACGTCAGCCCGTCTCAGATGAACTTGAGCCCAACGAAGTCGGAGGCATTTCTAGATGTTGCTGATATACGGCTTCTGCTTTGCAACTTAGCCGCTTGACTTGCATTGGCGGATGGAGTAACGGATGGCGTTTACTGAAGTAGTGCCGTCCTTGCCTATAGAGGGCCAAGCCTTTGAGGATTCTCGTTGTATCATCATGATGCGTGACTGGGTAACAGATGACACTACTTACCTACAGAAGGTTCAAAACAGATGTTTTAGACACTCTACGGGTAAATCGCTGCCTGAATGTGTTGCAGGCATCAAAGTTGTAATGAACACGTTTTTACCATAACCAGCACTCGTACTAATAAGCCTCACACGAGTTAATATGTACTGCAATTCATTTATCGTGGTAACCAAGCTTCATCCACGATGAAAAGAAGTCCTCCATGCCATATCTTAGGGTCACGATCCCGATCGCCTTTACCCAGCTCTACACGACTGGGAAATTATACATAAAATTGAACCTGCCAAGTGATGAAGGTCAGCAGATCATTAGAATCATATTAAGGTTATAAAGCAAAATGCATTGAGAGAGAATCTGGAATTAATGACATCCACATTGTGAAAACAAGACTGCAATTCAATAAGCTGATTCAAATTTGTGATCAGAACTGACGTGGATGTGGAACGACAGGCTGACACTCGGTGGTCTTGGCTGACCGTGCCGACAGGAACACTCACCTTGGGGTCCTCGGGAAAAATGTTGTCCACCAGACGCTTGTAGCGAGGCCGCAGGGGGCCACAGCAACCACAGACCCCTGGAAGACACGGACAGAGGCAGTCCGTGAGCAAGACTGAGCTACGAGGCAGCAGGAACAGAAGAAACAGCACTTGGTACTAAAAAGGAAGTCAGCCCACCCTGCAATGACGTGAACGCAATGCAAGAAAGCGATGGAACACCATTAGAATGGCGACATATTAAAATGGATCTAAAAAATTAATTTAATAAAAGCACAATATACTTGATTTCATGCATTTGTTCATATGTCAGTTATGTTCTGAAGCACAGAAAAGCCACATTCTAAAAACATTTTGCCGATAAATTCCAAGGTGAGGCAGATGTTGAGGTTGGTCAAGCAAACTTCATAGCTGCAACATCTGCAGAAGGTGAGGGAAGAGGAGATACAGCAGGAGCAGGAAACACACGGCACTGTAAATGATGAGAGCAATATGAGAAACGTACAGCTGCTTTATAACCTTGAGAATGTTCTACTCAAAAGCCAGAGCCATCAAACTGGAGTGTAAAAGAGAGCTCATCTCACAGCCCTGAGCCCAGGTGACCCTTCAAGCTGCCCTCTGCATTTCAAATTGGTTCACGTTAAGGCCAACTACCAACATCATAGGTATGACGGTGGGCGGGTCACCATGGCTTCCCACGCACCATCACCAGCCCGTCACCCACTTAAGGCAAGAGAAGAGCAGGGCAATATCACCGGGACCAGGGCTGCTGTTTCAAACCCAAAACACAGGCGTCCGCCAGCTACCCACCGAGAGAGCGTGTCACCGGGACCAGGGCTGCCGTTTCAAACCCGAAACACAGGCGTCCTCCAGCTACCCACCGAGAGAGCGTGTCACCGGGACCAGGGCTGCCGTTTCAAACCCGAAACACAGGCGGCCGCCAGCTATCCACCGAGAGAGCGTGTCACCGGGACCAGGCCTGCCGTTTCAAACCCGAAACACAGGCGGCCGCCAGCTACTCACCGAGAGAGCGTGTCACCGGGACCAGGCCTGCCGTTTCAAAACCGAAACACAGGCGGCCGCCAGCTAACCAAAAGATGGAAACATCAAGTTGCCCGAGGTCCAGGATTACATAAAACTCCAAAAGGGCAAAAGAAAGGTTGGCCGATGAGTAAACTCCTCACTTTCTCATCGATACGGGGCCCTAGTGTGACCCAACAGCAGGATCAATGTAGAGATGTGATCTGGGACATCTCCGATTCCACAGAAAGCAGCAGCTCAGCAGATAAGGGTTTCCGGAAATAAGACGCGGAGGGATCTGTGTGCCGCTTCCCGGCGTTGTGACCAGAGTCGCTTCAGATGCTTCAAAAAGCAAAACTCAAGTAGCTCTGGGGAGAAGACTGTCAGGTACAGTTATTTTTTTCCGCCCCAATATTTGTCTATGTTTAGAATATACCAATTTAAAGGTACTTAGAGATATTACACATCTGCACTAGTGTAAAAAGAGAGTTGTAAAACCAGAAGTTGATGGGATCGCAGCACCACAGGCCAATGTAATCATGAGAAACCATTTAGTGACCAGGCTGATAACCCATGATGCTTTTGGGGTACAATAATCCCAGCCGGAGTGGGTGTGACGCTGCCCATCACGCTGCTCTTCCACAGGAAGCTGAAGCTGAAACACTAAGCTTTACTCACATTGTTAATACTATGACAGGTCTGCATAACGCCGGTGAGAACCAAGCTGGACTACCGTCAAAGAGTCAGTACATCACAGACACAGCACTGTATAACCGAGAGTCCAGTACCGACCATGTAGAAACGTGAAGAATGTACAGTGAGTATCAGGTGTCCCAGCATCGATCAGTACACCGGGACGACCGCGACGTCAACATTTACGTTACCCGTGCAAACACGATAATACGTGCAGGCAGTACAAGTGAGCGGAGACATTTTGTAAAACGAAGCACTTTAAATTCCTCACAGACGTACGGAGGACTCCAAGACCACAAACATTTCACACAGCTAATCGCAGGCAAATTAAAAAGGATTAGAAAAGCCTGATTCCCAAAACTAATTTCCCCCAACCATTTCCTAAGCAAGTCTTCATAATTAAATCGGGATGCATGCTCTCGTTCTTGGTGTGGGACGGAGTAGTGCTTCCTTAAAGCCTCTCCCCCCCAGTGTCACCTCAAACACTCCCCAGGCTGGACGCATCGGGCTGATAACTGACCCCTGTGGCAAACAGCCGATTTATTATTCAGCAGCAGCGAGAGAAACTGAGCCCAGCTAGTTCAATTTATTTATTTTTAACGCGTCTCCATTTTGCAGTTGCTCAGAGCCTAAGGCCGCCTAAGGTGATAGATACGCTTTTTTTTTTTTAAAAATCTGTCAGAAGAGCCACTGACTTGTCCCCCAAAACCAGCATGCAAATGTGCACGTACAGGACAGGCTCTGACAGAAGGGTGAGGGGACCCATGTACAGCTGGGTTTACGATCCATAGAAAGGGCTCTTTGGTTTCCAGGGCAGTGCCAAGTGGAACCCCGGAGTGCCCGCCATAGCAGCACTGTGGTGCCTTCTGCTGACTCCTGGTGGCAATACCAGGGGTCTCTATCGAATCCAGGACACAGCTGCTGACACCAGCAAGATAGCAGGTCCCAGCTCTTGCCACCACGGACCTGCCCATCGGGTTTCGAGCCAATTCAAATCGCCAAACCGTGGAGGGTCTTTCCTCACCCATGCCAGCCTTCTCCTCACCCAGGACGATGAGCTCAGCAGGGACCTATGGATTTCCAGCTTCTTTACATTCAAGATTTCTGCCTTAGGTCTCCTGTAAAGAAGGAACTTCAGCTAAACAATCACAGCGACACACAGCGGTGTCCACACTGACCTCTAGGGTGGCACCAAAGCACAAATGGCACAACTTTCGTAAAAAACCTGAGCCAGTAAAAGAAGCCGCAACACACACACACACACACACACACACACACACCTATTTATATGACACACTTTAGCCAGCTTCCAATGTCTCTGGAGCAGTTGGGGTTAAGGGCCCTGGTCAAGGGCCCAACATTGAGATGGTTACTCTGCCTACCACAGGATTCAAACTCACAACTCTTCAGACATGAGCACGGACCCATAAGTTACAATGCTACACACTGGAAGGCACACACAAATATTAGTATCCACAGCCACCAGGGACTGTAGAACTAG
Organism: Gymnarchus niloticus; assembly: GCA_009936485.2. Lineage (NCBI taxonomy): Eukaryota > Metazoa > Chordata > Actinopteri > Osteoglossiformes > Gymnarchidae > Gymnarchus > Gymnarchus niloticus. The sequence goes on along the minus strand of JAACJT020000789.1, from coordinate 13,347 downwards.
CTTCTACTACACACAAAAGCACTGAATACCACCAGCTCAGGGACCGGTTGATAATACGGGGAAAGAAATTGAAATCCACAGCCAAGCCACTCAGATTCCAGCGAGAGACTCTTTAACCAATAGTATTAATAAAGAACGCAATGTAGATGGATATTAGTCAGCCAAGAGAATCACTTAGCAGCTCTGCCGTGGTCAAACTCACCCCTAAAACACCCACAGTGTCTACTTACTGCATCTGCTACTCCCAGTACGTCTCATTCTATGAAGCGGCAGGAAAGCTACACGTTCATACTGACAAAACACAACCTTCATGAGTTCCAGCTGCACAGCACCCAAGACCAATGACACAAATACCAGCCTCTGAGGAGAAGTTTAAATTCCCATTCTAGACACCCATTGGGTAAAGTGCAGAATTCTGAAACAAGGATCTTGTATCTTTGACCTCACCAACAACAACTGAAAGCAAGTAGAGCAAGTAGTATTCACCACTTTGTCCCACAAAGAAACCGGACGGCCAACCTACCAGAAATGAAGGAGGTTCTTCCCCTAGGCCGGTTGTACCTGAACGTTCCATCGGCCTCCGAGCGAGGGACCTGCACGTATCTTCTCATGGTGGCTCTCCCAAACAACCAAGACACACTCCTGCACTTTGGTGTCATCAACACAAAGTGGAGGCCCCCACCTCCCCTCCCATTCCCTCCACCAGCCAACTGCCTCAGCCAGAGAGAAAGACGGACGGCAGCCGTGTCAATGCCTCTAATTAACACGCCGTTGGAGTGGCTCTTTTCGTCACCCGTCTAGAGGAGGCGTGTATCAGGTGGCCCTATAGAATATCACTGCAAGGTACCCGCTCATGGGAGCAAGGATGAGGTTAACCGGAAAGAGGCCATGCTAGATTGCCTCCGGTGGACTTTATTGAAAGGGCAAAAATTCTAAACGGAAGGGTCCGTTTCAAAAAGGGAATCACCATGGCAGTCTTTCTTAAACAGGCAAACGGTTACGAAACCATGACGGTAGGTGGTGTAGATAAAAAGACCAGAGTCGGGTTTCCTGGCTCATAATGCCTTCTTTCTGCATCATTTATCAATCAACAGCAATGCAATCTGCTAGCTAAAAACACAGCGACACTCAGCAAACACGTCTCACTCACTTTTAATAAGGGTCAGGCATGCGACAAGAGCCTGACAACTGAAACTTTTAAAAATAGATATGCAATATTCTGACTCATATCACACTTTAACCTATCAAATGCATCTGTGTTTCAATAGCGCACAACAACCAATTTAACCTGCAAAGCATTTGGTGTCTCAAGTGGTCAAATCGAAAGACCATCAACGAGTCTAATAGCTGGCCCACGAAGGACTGGCCTGCACACGTCTATCTTGCTCAAGGTTCTGCTGTGCCCAGAATAAGTCCAGAAGGTTTAGATGGTCTCAGCTGGAAAGCAGACTCCTCACTCTGCCACCAACCACACGAGCCGCAGAAGATCAAATGCGTGAGGAGGACACTTGCAGCTCCCAACTCAGTTTACTCATCCTGGTTGTTCCTCTGTGTGGTGCCTTTGGCCTGTCATTATGGAAGTTGTCTTAGGGACATCCAGAGTTATCTGGGAGCAGAAAGGAACAGGACTTCAGGACAGCAAAGCTAATCTTTAGTTAAGCTAGGCAGCCAGCTGAGAAGCTCTGCTCATGTCCGTTCACGATGCGGTCAAGACACCCGACACTCACGCGCGCAGTCCCGCTCATTTCCGTTCACGAGGCGGTCAAGACACCCGACACTCACGCGCGCAGTCCCGCTCATTTCCGTTCACGAGGCGGTCAAGACACCCGACACCCACGCGCGCAGTCCCGCTCATTTCCGTTCACGAGGCGGTCGAGACACCCGACACCCACGCGCGCAGTCCCGCTCATTTCCGTTCACGAGGCGGTCGAGACACCCAACACCCATACGTGAAACGCTCCTACCTTTCCACGTCACGCTCAGGGACTGCAGCACGGTCACATGGTGCCAGCAGCTTGACTAGGACCAGCCTCTCAGCCTAGGGGTACAGTAACTCTTACACTTAACCTGGAATCGAAATCAAAGTCACAGTGACACACGTCAGACTAATTCAGGATGTCACAGGTCAGATTCGACCGTGTGTGGGGACATGTTCATCACCACATGGTGGGGACACCGTGTCCCCTGCAGGAATGGGGGGGGGGAAAAAAAAAAAAAAAAAAAAGAAGATACTTTTCATCTTGGGGGGAAATTTCTCATGTGCGCACAAGTGAAAACTTCATTTAATAAAAACCCGACACTGGAATCGAAACACGTACAGAGCCCAAAGTCTAGCATTTTGTTGGATTACTTATAATTAAGGTTAGGGCCGGGTAAAGTTTAGGGCCATCAGTTCATATAATGACCCTACATTATCTATTTATCAGCTTCAAACGTCTGTGTGCGTGTCTCCCTGAAAAAAGCATCAAATGGTAGATCCTCTGCAAGCGCTGCAAATTCTGAATATCAAATTTACAAAAACGGCAGTAACAGGATTATTGAAAAAGTGATCTAGATTTTTCTCATTTTTTTTAATCCCATGTGAGTTTAATCCCATCAAAGTCAGTCGACAACTTTTCCAATAAAGATGGTAGTGTGTATGTGTCTAGTCCCGCTCATTAGGATGGTAAACAACCTCGACGCAATGACACAATATCAAGACACTGGAATTCTAGGGTTGAAGGCATGGCCAGTAAATTTTGTGCCAATAATTGCAATAATAATTACAAAAAAATTATGAACATACAGCTTAATAATCACTAAGAAAGGAACCAGGAAACAATTTCTAATCAAGTAATTTTATAGCTACTCAGTTACAATGTCCCATCAAACAGACACAACTAATACTGAAAATCCAAGTTCTGCACAGAACACCACTTGAATTTTCAGTAAAACCACAAAAGCAACTAGCTTCAGAGAGATGGTGTCACATTTGTTTAATACAGGTGTACAGATATGGCAGCAGTAAAATGATGCTTTGGTCATCTAGACATCCCATAAACCTCAGTGTGCGCCATGAAGAGCTCTTTTGATATTTTTATGCTGTTTAAATTTAGCCATCTTTGATGCCTAGTTGGAGTTAATCTGCTGTGCTTCCCAGAAGGAACAATGAGGCAGACCAAAATATGGACTGAAGTACCCTTGAAATGTCCTCCTGCGGTGGGCAGCTTAATCTTCTGACGGCTCGGCACCTGAGTAGCGAACCGTCTGTGGCATTCTTTGAGAAGTACGGCGGACTAATCTCTAAGATCAGCCAATGTTGCGAGGATGCATTGAAGATGCAGGATCCTTCCCACCCTCCAACCCGCCTCCTCCGCATCAGCTGTACCGAGGCGGGGAGCTGGAGTCTCCGATATCATATCTACCATCAGCAGTCCACCCTTGCCCGCCTTCTCCAGAGAGAGTTCCCACTTTCAAAGCGATCTATAATCCTTTGGGAAAGGCATCAGGGTCAGAGAGGGTGCAAGGTTACAAAAATTATTTTTTAAAAAATGACGTTCTTCAAAATGTTAAGCACTGCTTTTAACCCATTCCTCTGGTCATTCAACACATACTTTTAGTCATGTCTGTTTAGTATGTTAGGTCTAATTTTAGGACTGGATGAATCAAAGTGGAGAATGTTGAAGATATTGACCGTCACGCTTACCCACTGGACTGTACTACAAACCTGAAACGATTTTTTTAACCTGAAAACTCTCCAAAGCTGACACTTGCAAAAATTAAATTCATAACGTTGCAGGTTACAGCAAAACAAATTGTTCATGTCTTCCATGATCTCAAAGACATCAACGAGTCCTGATATAAAAATCAAAGCCACATGTAATTTAGGATCATAGATATCATTTTAAAATACTCAATTACTAAAGAATATTCCCATCTAATCAAGACCGGGGGCAGGACTTTCAGCCCACCATAAAACTGGCAGCATTCATGTTTATCGTGACATTTGTTCATTTCTGCAGAGCCTGGACAGCTCTCAAGTCCTGCAGAGGAAGAGTCTGTAATTTGCAGTTTGAATCAGGCAGCGGGTACCATCATCCTGACATAATGAAGTCTGTAAACAGCATGAACGGCTACCACAGCCAGACCCCTGTCCTTCCCTCACCGGGAACAGGACCCAGAGTGCAGCTTGGTCACCCCAGTAGCCTTGTGGAGGCCCAGAGGGGCACATCCTACAGCGGAGGTCAGGCCAGTGACTCACGTCGGGACGGATGGCTTGCAGTCCCAGCACAGGCTGCCGCTTGACACCTACGCGTCCGCTTGCTCTGGAGGGACGGGCACCAAACATCTGAGCCGACACCCCCAGAGAGACCAACATCCAGACTGGTCTGTGATAGCCAGCTGCTTCATCCAAACGGTAACAGAACGAAGGCGTTTATTCATTCTACGATATACAGTTCAGACAGTGAAACTGAACAGCAATACCTTCACAAAAACAGCCAAACATCACGAGAGCAGAGTCTGATATGTGCACGGTTTGATGTGCAGCTGGGACAGCCCGGACACCGAGCCAGACCCCCCCGTCACAGCGAGTATGCCTACCTTCAGCCAGGTAAGTGTACACATCTCCCATCTCTTCAGCCATACTCACAACAGACACAGGCAGCTGACACTACACGATTACCCTGGCTTCGTGTGGTGGCCAATTAAATTCAGAAAGGGCATGGGGGGGGGGGGGTTCACTTTGTAGGGATGCTCAGAACGTCATTAATAAACCAAGAAGAATACGCCTCATCATAAAACCTTTTATGATGGTCACGCAGCGCACCATGAAACCGTGGGTCCAATTAATCTGCCGATCCCATCGATTTTTCCTGCTCAGAGACAGCTTTACTGTAACTGTGTCCAGTCCTCTCAGCTGCACCACCCCATTCAGCCAGCAGGTAGGCGATGGAGGGTAGTGTGAACATGTCATGCCTCCCCTTGGGGCCAAGGTTCATCGATGACTGTCAGTTAGCAACTAGACTACCGGTTTACACAGCATTTCCCACTACGCCACCAGATCCACAATTTGGCATCAAAGCTCCATCTGCAAAACTCTAAAGTTTCATTTCTTTCCCCCCCTTCAAGTAAATGATTTACTGGACCTTTTGTGTAAGCTGATAGCCTTTCATAAGTTCTGGAAAATGGCTAGCGTGCAGAGTTATTTGATGTGAGACACAGATTTCCTCCAATCTACTCCACTATGTCATGGTTACAATTTAATTACTTGGCCTATCAAATCGTCTGGGACCAGGACCAACCTCCAAAAAAAAAAAAAAAGAGCTCATTCCGGTGAGTTCAACAAGAATCAAATTCTGACGTTCCTCCAAAGGGCGCCATTTTAAAGGTGATACACGGTTACTGCGCAGGTGTCATGCTTTTTTTGCCTGCCCTGTGCACAAGGACAGAGCCCTCACTCTGAGAGGCTTTCAGGACCCACTGACGGAACTGGAGAAGTTAAAGAAACCCTCCTCAGGTGTCCTGTACAGGCCTGTTCACCTGGATTCTTCAAGCTGAGGGTTTTTTAAAGCACTTCAAGCCAGAACAGGTCTGAACGGTGTCAAATGTATTAAAGGCAAGCAGACAACTTGAAGACATTGGCAGATGCGAACGCAACAAGGGAGCATAAAGCCATTTTGCTGGCAGAACACCAAGCTGTAAATTGTGCGAGTCAGAAATTTCAGAGAACAATAAAATGACAGACAACCATAAGCAAGCGGTCTGACATGCGTCAGTCACGCGATGAAGACGAGGCATGCAGAATCATCCCATGTTTAGCCCAGGATGAAGAAGCAGCAAGCACAGGGATGTGTGCATTATAAGCAAGACTTAAACACCGGCATCAATAGGAATGGCAGCGAAGAAGGGATAGAGGAACGAATCCTGGAAACAGAAGAGAACGACACTACAGTGCTGAAACCACAAAGACAGCAGGAATGAAAACATCAGCGGTTCTTCAACGCTGAGATGTCGTCTTGAACAGCCATGTTAGCTGCACTGTGACCAACTCACAACGTACAAGACGCTCAAATTTAGTTTTCTGTTTGGGAGTTTAATCCCAAGCTTTGCACATTCCACTGGGACACGACGAGAACTCTCTCACAGACACACCAGTCATCAAAGGATCATGGCCCCAACCACCGCAGGCCACCGAAAACTCAGTTCTGCCGGGAACCAGCACCGTGACGGCCATTTAAAATGTAATGCTGCCTCAAAATAGCCAAGCAGGAGATATTTTAGGATTAGAACAAAAAAAAAAAAAGTTCATCACCAATACCATAGGGCTGGGCCATCAATTTGCTTTATCACACCCAAGATCTGTGCACCATGAAAATGCCACAGCTTCTGATTTGCCTCCTTTCACTACCGGGCCATTCAAGCAGAAAAACCAGCAAGCTGGACGTTTCATATTCACAGGAAGGAAATGGGCCTCTCATCCTATCTCAAAAGAGGGTGCCATGTTTTTAAAGACTACCATTTTAGATTGTGTATGGTAAGACAACACAATAGAGGCTAAAAAAACTGAATTCTCCGACACGTGCGCTGAAGACACCACCTTTTTTAGCCAGCCAGCTTCATTTCAACAATGGACTCTATTACCGGTAAGCAGCTCAATTATCCAGTAGTCTAATTTGTCGTAATCAACTAGACGATGTCGCCCGTTTAGATTGACACAGCTTGTCTCTGAAAACAGATGCATGCAGACACATGGTAAACACTCAGTGGAAAGTGCACATTCCTGTGGATTTAACTGGCCCTGATCGTGTTTACAGCCTTCGGTTATAATTCACGGAACTAGGTCAACCTCCGTGGAGCTGCTCCCAAACGTCTTACACGACACTGGCACAGAGCTGCCTGCCGCTCCATAAGGACTCTCTAAACTGCCCGTTGTTCGAGGACCGCCGTTTTCCTGCGTTTTGCCCAGTTAATCTCTCATCCTCCTCCCAAACCAAGCCCTCAGGAAACACTATTTTATACATAATCTCCTTTGCCAGATAATGATCACACTAAACAAGAGAAAACGTGAAATAAAAGGGTCCTTCATTGATTTAACGTTGCCTAGAACACAGAGAAACATAGAACATATATTAACATAAGGACCTCTAATTAGGCAGCCGATTCATATCTAATTACTGCACTGCCACATTTCAGAGCAAAACCTTTTCCCCCCACCAGAGTATAACAGCTTGAGAGGCCTTCGTTTTTAGGGCATTGCGTGCAATTTTGCATCTCAAGTTAATTATAGCCATGCATATCAATCAACGCCTTGCATCCTTTGCTATTTGAATTTCAAAATAACTCCGTCAATAAGGGGACTTTCAAAGGAACACAATCCTCCTCTCAGCCTTAAACTACCTCAGCTTAACGTCCAGCAAACCTGCCTCGTCTCACATTTACTTTCAGAGCTGTATAAAGAGATATGCCAGCTTTATCAGTATGCAAGGGAGGGCTGGAATGACCTTAGTCAAGGTAAAGGATCACCCCCTTGAAGAACTGGGGACATTGAGGTCATCCGAATCAAAACTTTCACATTGACTTCCAGGGACGGCCGAGAGGCGCTTCAACAAGGCTCCATTCTGAAGGTTTCCCAGCTGAGGAAGCTCCTTC
>JAACJT020000788.1:4514-17795 GCA_009936485.2 Gymnarchus niloticus | reverse complement strand
CTCTCTCCCTTCACCAGTCATACTGCCAACATTCAAAGTTCCTACCCTCACTTCCACTCTCCTAACCTTCCTCCTCTACTCCTGCCACGCCTTCCCACTCTTATTCTCCTTCAGCCAACAGTAGCCTGATTTCCACCAGCACCCTGTTGGCTACCAGTACTGGTGGCGGTCGTCGTTAACCCGGGCCTCGACCGATCCGGTATAGAAATCTGTTTTGTTGTCTGCATATTAGATTTGGCAAGACATTTTACACTGGGTGCCCTTCCTAATGTAACCCGCCCCATTTATCCGAGCTTCGGACTGGCACAGAGAAACATACAGCACATTCCCGAGTGGTTGGGTTATATTATACACAGATATATAGGTTAAAATCATACATAGCGCAATGGCTTATTTGAACTGTACCTCAGCTATACTTTTAAAGTGCCCGTATCCCCCCCCATTACCCGCAGGAACTAAACGTTAGTTTAGATTTAAAACTACACAGCAAGTTTCCAGTGCGTTAACTCCCAGGACTAACTTTTTATGTTCCCTTCAAGGTTTCACATGCTTGTATCAGTTACCTTTGCCAGACACTAAAGAAATGTTGTGCTTCTAACGGGCTCTTATACGTAAAACTTCAGTCTTGCTGTTCTTTGTGGAACTCAGAGAAAGTCAGCAGTATATTTCACTTGAAGTAAGATGTCCCACAGGATATTCTGCTGAGTCGTAGCTTTGGAATGCTTCAACTACAATTCATCAGTTTCTAGATAGCTCCCCTCCCAACGTAGCTCTCCTGTGGGATTCTACATATTTACCTCCACTGAGAGTCTCTCTCCGTCTCCTATGTTGTATCTGCTTTATACAGTCATACTTATTGAATTATTTTGTGCTTGTCCGGCGTGCTTTCACATTTAGACATGTCCTTTCATATCCTGGAATATGTCACTGGCACATTTACCTGCATAGGACTATGAGAATATTACAGTAACACCCTTTAAAGGCAGGTGAATGTGGAATCATGGGTCCGTCCGGTATTTCAGCCCCAGTGCACACGCAGGCAGGAGGAGTAATGTTCCATATCAACAGAAATTCAGAGTCCTGGAGAATATTTAATAATGGGGAACAAAATAAGCAAATAGTAAAACCAGACCTGGTATGTGTACACAAACTGTTTTACAGTGATGGTGGCAGAAAGTCAGCCATTAGTATTTTCTAGACTGCAAAGTCATTTCAAAATATCTGCCTGTTTAAGCTGCAGTGTACAAACTAAGCCAATAAATAATTTACCAAGTGCTGGAGTACTTCCTTTTGCACAACAAGTTGACGTGTGACACTGTTTACTTGAATATGAACACAGCATCTTCCCTAACAGATTTTTTTTTTTTTTTGAGGTGACGTAGGGAATATTCCAGAATAACCTTACTTCCCGTGTGGGGCAGTCAAACTGGAGAAGCCTTTTTCTGTTTCCTGGCGCTAAAAGCTCTCTTAGAATGAGGAGCCATTCCACAAATCAGGTTAGTTTTGTGGGGAAAGGCAGTTCAGGAGAGGATCAATCTCATAGAAGGACCTAATGTCTAACAATCAGTTTCTGAAGGGGCCTCATCTCCTCGGCCAGGGCAATGGACTTTTGAGGGCCTGTCAATGCTCTCCCAAGTCAAGTCCACCTCCTCGTCGTGGCCATACTCATCTCTTAGCACTCCAAAGTTTATGAAGTGACCTCGGCTTTAGATTATGGATAAAACAACTGGTGCCAGATGCCCTACAGTTGGAAAGAACTCCAAATAATGTCTGATCGCTTTAAGGAGGATTAGAGGCCACCACTAAAAATGAACATAACCCAAAACATGCAATTCAGACCCTGCACTCAGAGGCATCTGGGGTAACACGTTTGCCATATTTATTATTATTCACAAACTACAATCTACAGTACAACTAGAAATTCAGCCGCATTCCATTTGACCCATATACAAGAATTCATCCCTTGAACTGAGAAATGTCCGATTTGATGTCAGATTCAACAATTATGGGGGGAAAAAAAAAAAAAAAAGAACAGAATCCCAGATGAGTGAAGATATTAACCTACTTACAAGGCTGGAAGGTCATTATGTTCCACTTACCTCTTTCTTAAAATCCCCCACCCAGAAAGAAATGATAAAATTGGCCAAAACGTGACTCGAGTCCCAGCACCCTTCAAGCATGTGACTTTCTGCATCAGCCGATGATTCTCTTGCAGTTCCTCACAGAACTGCGGTGCACATCAGTGTCGCCACGCTTTGATCGCGGAGAGTTCAGAGGGTGCCTATGTGTTCTGGAAAGCCGTACTTAAATTCTCGCTAAGCTAGAGCTCACAGGAAGCTCTGCTTTATCCTTTATTCTGACATACACGTAGCTGCTTTTCACCAGAATTTTGGCCCAAATCCACGTGGCAGAAATGTTTAACTTTTCATAACCCACACAAGGCAATAAGCCATTTAATTACCAATGCTGAATACAAATTAAAAATAATTCATGTGGCACAGAGAAACAAACAATAGAAACAGCAATTCTTTGTAGGAAGCATTGATGTCACTATTCGAATACGCGCGCGTGCAAAACCGTAGCACAACTTTTTAATTTCTTACTGGTCTTGTCAAAATGTACGCCTGTCTCCGTCTTCGCTACACGCGATGACATTTTGTGTCAGCGTCCCCGCAACACATTACAGTGGTCATTATTCGGTTCCATTTGCATGGAAATGACCTGGCAAGTCGGGCGAATCCTGCAAATCCACGCTGTTCTTAACAATCACTAAAACCAGGAAGCACCCAAATGCCATTAACGCCAACGGGGAGAATGAAGGAGAAATCATTAACATCTTAATGCGCCTGCTATGAGCAGCGAGGGGCGTGTGTGTGTGTGTGTTATTTCCTTTTGTTCTGTTTAATAATCAATTCATTTTTTTTTTTCTTAAATAAACATAATTAGATGCTCCTTCTCAGGCTGGAGTGCTTGTGTCTCTGCTACCATTTTTTCCGGACTAACGCCAGTGTAATATGGTGGCTGTTAATTAGCTACATGCGTCTCCTCACAGGGGAACAGAAGATTAAGGAATTGTACCTTCTGCATTTTCTGCAATGGCTGACAGTTTTATTTTCCTGAGACCATATTTTATGGACTGCTATTAAAATGCTGTGTATAAAACACACTAACTGCTTAAATCTCCAAAAGATGATTTAAAAATTCTATTATGGGATATCCGTACCTGCTAATGTGGTTAAGGCATCCCGTTATAATAATAATTTAAGTACTCCTTTCCTTCAGCTAACTGCATTACGCCCCATTAGATACTCACTCCCTGGACTGCAGCAGACAGCTTGGACCTTAGGTACCACTTTGGCGGCTCGACCTTTGATCTTTCTCTGCTTGACGTCGCCATTACAGAGATGGGCAAGGGGGCACTCCTGGTAGCCATTTGACCACACAAGCCCCTGTGCCCAGAGAGCGAGGCAAGGCAGATAACGAGGGCTGTCTGGTAGGGCATTGAATTAGCCCCACCTCCCCACTGATCTTTACTTGTAACCGGCTTAATTAATGGAATTGAACACGTTAAAAAAAAAAAAAAAAAAATGACCATCAGGAAAGAGTGAAGTAGGGTGTTCACTATCACGATGCCAATATCCAGACTGCTCTTAACTGCTGCACTGGATTCATAACAAACATAGTAAAAATAAATGGACTTGCTTGGATTTCAAACTCCCTGACTTGGCAGTTCTGTAATGTATGTATGGATTAGACTCTGAGAAGCTGCACAGTGCCGACTCACAAAGAGCAGAAGTCAGGTGACCCGTCCTGTCAGCTTTGGCCCAGCGCATAGTGAAGACATCACAATGCCGACTATACCGTATGTCACCATGAATGACAGCAGCTGAGAGGCTGTACAGCACATCTAGTAAAGACAGGTCCAAAACCTAAAGATGGAAAGGACTTCGTATTGTACTTTTTTCCTGGAAAATTAAGCCCTACATGAGAGCAGCAGGTATCAGATCCGGACCGGTAATTAAGCCCACCTCCTCCCATCTTCCTTAACACTCCACAGGTAATATCTGAGATCAGTTACTGCCCAGCAGACTTAATGAGAGTACTGAAGGCCAAGTTAAATGTCAAATAGACTTTCTCTCCCTCCATACAGGCATGTGATGACTGGCATTATGCAAAGCAGAAGTAAATTCCAGTGGCCTTTAAATAGGCCTAATCGTACAGTCATATATGTAAGCTGTGATTTCCAGAAGGCTGGGGGAGTGATATGCCCAACACTGCATATTTGTGATTAGTGACTGACGCTTAACCCACTGCTATCCAGCAGTAATCGTCAAAACGCTGCATCTCACAGAGTTAACAGGTTCAGTCTGTTAGAAACCAGGATAGTGCAGCGGTACATCAGCAAGATACAGGTCACATGGCACACAAGCGATTTCAGGCGTGGACTGTGAGTCACACTCGCCAGATGCCTCAGCCATAAAATGATTCAATCTGTAAGTAGACATTACTGAGCCACAAGTATGATTCAATGGAACTGTGCCGACTCATCATAGAGTCATCTACCACAGCAAACACTACTTATCGGTCAAAAAAAAAAAAACACCTAATAAAAGTGTGACTACTAAGTGCCCTTACTTACCTTACCACTGAAAAGAGAGACAAACGGAATCACATGTAACTCCATGCTTGGTAAGAACATTAGTCACAGCAACGTTAAAGCCTCAAAACCCACGGTGGGTGGGATTGTCATGTTGTGCTGTCAATCAGCACCCGCTTTCACCCAATATAAACTAACACCACATCAGGGTTAAATAAATCAGGGATTTGGAGTTCATGACAAGCACCACCCGCTATGGCTTCTAAGCCCCACTTATCCCATTACTCATGGCATCATGTATTGTTCTCCTTGGGTTTAGAAATCAATGCGACATTGCATCACCCAGAAATATGCATACGCTCACTGGCAGGGAATTCCACCATCTCATGTGGCACATGTGGTCAAGGAACGTGATCTAAAATTGCAGCTGTCGTACACATTATATGCAACTTGGGTTGCCACTTTCAATCTGAAGAAATATGGGACGCTGGTGAGAAAATAGACATTTTCTCAAAAAATTTCTTCCAACTTTTTTTTTTTTTTTTTAAACTTAGTTTGAGCCCATGACAACCCATGAGATTTACGTCTCGTGGCTGTGAGGTAACAGCAAACACTAAAAACGACGAGTCTCACAAGTGAAACGTGTGTATGCGTGGTACGATGTGTGCGGAAATAAGGGACGAATGGCATCCCGTATTGGTTAAAAAAGGCTCAGGGAGTTTTACTTTTCAATACAGAACAATCCCGTAAAATATGAGATGGGTGGCAACTCTATTAGAAACTCCTCCTGCAAAAGGCAGGCTGACATGGGAAATGCATGGGAGATGGTCTCCTCAGGAAAGGTCAGCATTATGTGTGTTTCTCAATGTTCTGACTGTGTCTGTCGTGTTAAAGAACAAATTGCATACTACCACCTTGTTCTGATGCTAAGATGCATCATCATGGGGCAAGATGAGAATGTTTACAGTTCATCAAATCAATGTGTCAATTAAGAAATGCAGCACGGTGCCACTCCAAACACGTTCAACACAATATCAGGGCAAAACACCCACCTATGTCAGAAAAAAAAAAAACAGTTAGATATTTTACAGACTGATTAAAAAAAATTCTCTCCAAACTTCAAACAACTCAAGTTTCTGTTCAATAAACAGCCAGAGTCAAAATCTCCTCAAAAAACTAGCTCCAAGTTTAAATATATTCTGACCCGTGCCAGCCAGGTTTCCCCAAGCAGGTCTCAGTATCAAGCCATGCCACACTTCAAATTTGACAGATTCTGCTTAAGAGGAGCGTGTGAGTGCCTCGCATTTGTTCTTTAGCGTGCTTCTGCATATTGATTTAAAAACGGCAAGCTTCCTCCTTTCTGGCTGAAGATTTGGGGACACAAAGCAGTGAAAAGATGCAGCTGATAAACAGTCTTTCCTTCAGAATATAATTGGTCAGACAGATACAGCTGCAAGCAAAAAATAAGTTTATGCATAATTATTACATTTATATTCTGGTCTTGCAAATGCACCGGTTACTTAAATATGAGGGTGGAGGAGAGTGAAACTCTGCTTACTGATGTGAAGAATACATTTCAGTTGGAGCATTTATTATAAATATGGTCTGAAAGGTTGCTTTTAATAAATAACAGAAGAAATTGCATATGGTTAACCTCAGCAGATTAGAGTGATGAACAGTTGGACATGCAGGTGGGTAAATGGGTGTGTCCACGACCACATGGATTCAGCACAAACAGGATAACTATTACACCGTGGGGGTGATATTTTAGCAAATAATAAACAGCCATGTCCATGACTGTGCTAGAAAGCGAATCAGCATTCAGGAATTGCGATGTCGCCATTTGACAGTATGACAAAAAAGTTATAAAAAAACAACATACTTCAGCATCTGTGTGTCATGCTCACTGCTCACTTTTAATCCATTTTGCTGTGATTTTAGTGGATTTCATAATGCTTTCCTAGGTCCCTCATCCATGCCTGCGTGCAAGCTCAGTCAGACCATCTAGATTGGCTAAAGGCTTTCCTTTTATTTATTTATATTCCTCACCATATGCTGGACTGCAGTATCGGAGTCGATAAACGACCCTTCTGAGAGATGTTATTAGTGAGAGAAGAGGCCAAGATTTTCATTTTGCCTGGATTTTCAAAGCCTCCCGAATGCAAAATCCTGCCTTGCTGCAGTAGAAGGCCTTGTCCAACAAGTCTTCTCGCATTTCATAAACTTTTTTTTTTAATTCATCGCCTCCCTAGGCAAGATAAACATACATATCACAACCAAAACGGCATTCAAAAACATGACAATTCGCTCGAGAACAAGCATCCACGATATGAAAACCTCCCTAAGGTCCAAACATCTCCAAATAGTGTCCTGCAATGCCACCAGGAAAAAGTTAGCCAATAATACATTTATTTTATGCAGTTTGGTTAAATTTGACACATTTAAAGTGGGAAAATTACTATTTGTGACCCAGAAAAATATTGAATTTTAAAAAAAAATAAAAATTCAGAGTAACTACTCACAACAAACACTAATTTAAAAGCAGATGCATACCCACACATTCTGAGACCCCCAGCATGACCCTGGAGCAGTCAGTAAGCTCCTACACTATACTGAACAATATACAACATTTTATATAGCAAAAACTCTGATCCTGCGCCACCTATTTTTTCAGCTGACCTGTCACTTTAAGATCACCGTAGCACCTCTTTGTGGCCTACTGACGGGGCTTCCAGGGGCCCCAGTTCAGGGCCCGGCTGTTCCCCTTTACACAGGGTTCACTGCTTGTTATCTCAGCTAAGTTACGAATAAAACTCCAAAATCCTCTCCTATTTTTAGACCACTGTCACACTGCCTTCATCCTCAAGGTTGGCTTTCTAACTGGATTCCTAGGTACAAATACTCACAAAACCTCAAAAGTCCCTCCCGCACTCCGCATACCACATCGGTTGGATTTCGCCACTCCCCCTCCCACCTATTCCAGAGTGAAGATAACAGCTTCATCACTTTCCTGTCAGCAAGAGAACAAGCTTCACACCCCAGTCTGAACAGCTGCCTCCATCACAGCCCCTATCGACGTATTCATAGCTCAAACTCCTGATTCGGAGAGCATTTTACACCACATCAAAACAACTATATGCACACATTTACTCATAAAGTGTGGCATGATTAAAGAAGCATGAAACAACTACCTAGTTGGCCAACAGCCGCAACCCACATTTTGCCGCATGTCTTCTTGCGTTACGGATTCACATATGCGCAACCACTCACCGCGTCCTTTTCTTTGGGTGCCAATGGATAAGAAACTATAAAGAATCACTGCAATGCTGCGGGAGGCTGAGGAGCGGTCCGCCCTTCATCAGAAGAGGCTGAAGACATCAGGCTTACTGCCGCATCAGCTGCCACATGACAGCAGTAGAAGCTTAAACAGTATTTCAAAACGCAGGCAGCAAGACCAGCTCAGGGGAGTTTAATCTCCACCAGGCTGCCGGATGCTACACCTTCGCTGAGCTCTCGTAGAGGAGATGACGAATCCCTAATCCCAACCCCGCACCCCATAGACAGCAGACAAGCCGAGAGTTTAATGGACCACTGGCCCGGCTCTGGTATCCCCTGACCAGCCCTGGGAAGATCCAGGAATTAATCACTGGTGTCATGTGGGTAGTAGCTCATCAAACCCTACAGATCACAGCTCAGCTCCACCCCCGTAGGTTTGTGTGTGCACTTTCTCTGCAGGGGGTGCCGAACGGGTCATTGTTACGTGTGGGGATCATGTGGCAGGAGAGGGGACCTCTGCCCCCACCCCTTCACCAGCCCACCTCCCTCACGACTTGTGTCTTTCCACGTTTATCTCAGCTCAAAGCTCCAGGAGGCAACCGTGCAAGCCGACCCCACTTCATTCGGTCGATGTCCGGCAATGTCCGTTTTGATTTGACTTCACTTTCACCGCGTAATCCTTTTGGATCCTCAGCATCAGAGCAAAGCTCACAACCCAAGTCACCAATGTGTTTAACTATACTGTTCTCATGCCAATAAATGTACTTTTACATTCCGAGGCAGTTTGATGCCTCCATCAGTTTGGTGGCGCCCAGCAGAAATCTACATTATCCTGCCAAAAATCTGCATATGTTCTACTGCTGAATTTTAAAAGATCCTGGTGCTGTTCACAGGTGAGGTGTTGCTCATCTATTTCAGTTAATTTTACAGCATTAGACAGATGCTGTGTAGAGCACGCTGAATTTAAGCGCTTTTATATTTTCTTACGATAATCCATCCGCACTCCATTTCACAGACCCGGAGTAACCGGCAGTATGAGCCAAAAACATCAAGTAAATCACAGTCTATCACGCACGTACAAACACGGCACTCTTTCACCAACAGCGGCATAAAAATTTAATCAAACCCCTTAGCGCGCACACAAACAATAAGCCACACTTAGTGTGTTGTTTCAACGCACATTGTTCCCCTTTTAGGCCCTGCCTAAGCACGGTGAACACGGATGAGGCTACCCCTCGGGCTCGCCCATCAATGCTGGGCTTCCGAGGAGAGAAGGAAACCCGAGAGAGGTTTCGCGGAGTGAACCGTTGGACCAGGATAGAGAAAAACAAATATGAACCAGAACTGGAGAATGAAGTCATTCCCCGCTTGTCCCGAATGGGCATGGAAAAATGATAACCCTAAATCCATTAGTAATCTCATAATTTTAAAAAGAACAGTAATATCATCTCAAGGTGCTTTGAAGCTCCTAGCTAAACCTCCGAATTAATGTGTACCATAGCAATAAGCTCCAATGCTCGTGCCTTTTGGACACTAAAACACAGGGCTAACCGCCACGAAAACCATCACTGCTGTGACGCTGCTGTCATTGACACATAGAGAATGCCTACTGTTCCCCGTCTGACCGGTGCATGTCCACTGGGTCAATGGGCCGTCCCACAGAGCCGTCCCTTTGGAGGCTGACTTTGAGCTGAAATTTCTAACTTTGCTTATCTTCAGCTGAATAGATTTGCTTTGTGTAGTTAAAATGCATACTTCTCAGAAGGCTGACACATACCAAAGACGACATTATGCCATTCAAATTTCAAGGCCTGGAACGCGTAAACAGAGACACAAAGCGAGCAAGGCATCCACGAGCAAAACGGTCTAGCTGGACTCACCCGTCTTGGGGTCCACAGAGAAGTAAGGCTGGCCTTGCAGGATGCTGTAGACGATCCGGGCGCTGTTTCCATATGTGGGGTCGTCTGCATCCGTTGCCGTCACCTGGAAAACGGAGGTACCTAAGACACGGGGGGGGGGGGGGGGGGACAAAAATGTGTCTGTGTGGGCCCATTCATGTAGACAGGACATTTGTATCGTTGCAATATGAAAAAATTGCCTCAGGCTGCATCAATGAATGTTTATCTGGATGTGTAACTATGTCTATTTGTTAGCTGGGTGCTTAAGTACTAGGGATTTGTGTGTATGACAGATCATACGTAGACACGCATGTATTTGCACGTGTGTTGGAGAATATTGTTCTACTGTGTTTATGCACGCAGAAGGAAATTAAGATGAAGGAATTAAACAGGACAGTTTAAAGAAAGACATCATCACATGTGGGTCCAAGGACTGTCATTTTCTTTTGCGTGTGAGACCGTGAACAGACCGTGGGATGTGATTCTACCAGGGAGAGTTTCGGATTACCTCAAGATCAAATGCAAACTAAGGCAGCCTGAGGAGTAATACTTCATCTGCTTCATGGAAAATCACAATTATTTCTGAGGTCTGCCGCCTTTCCATTTGGAACCCTTTGCAGTACAGACTGCGTTTATCCAGTATGATGATGAACTGCAATGCACAACTTATGGCCTTCAGCTCGATCACAAAAAAAATGATAGCAAGGTTGGTCAAACTGGAGGGGGCTACAATTTACAATGGTCTGTACCATCATATACCACTTGGCGGGGGGGGGGGTCTCACTCAGAATCACCATCAGCTTTGTACTGCTGCAGTTTGGTTAACGGCTCGTTTGTGCTCAAACGTTACGGTGATGCTCAGGACTGCTTGCTGTAAGGAGGGAACTTTTGACCGCAAGTCAGGCCTGTGAACTTGGGGGGGACAATACCACTGGAGGACATGTCGAAAATTTTGAGAATCCGCAACCACGGGGCGGGGGATTAGCCAGTGCTTAAAGTGACATTGGTCGACCTCTGGAAGGTGCATGGCTAATATGGAATCATGGAATCAGGTCACCCACCCTCGTAGCAGCCAAGATTGGCAGCAAAGATGCCATCTGCAGTGAAGCGGGGGTTCAAGCAGGAGCCGGGAATGATGGGAATGACACGAGAAGCCTCAGCAATTTCAGAGACCGTTCCGAATTTTCTCACTCGGAATCTGGGTCACAGCTATCATTTTATGCCCAGCACCTGGCTCCGTTACGTCCGCTTTTATTACCTCCCGTTCACCTTCCTTTGCTGGTCTCTTGTGTAGACTTATTGTCAGAACCTCCTTGCATTTATTGCAATCCCAGGACTTGAAATTGACTGGCTCAAACGGGATTACCTGGGTGCCAGGCCTTTTTTCCCCCGGAACGACTATGTGAAAACAATCCAGTCACTGCTGAAGCGAGCAGTCTATCGAAACAGAACCAATCGGTCTCATAAAACGCAATTAACACTGTAGTGTCTGGCTAGGAAACAGGCCTTTTCCTTCACGGCATGGCGGCTCATAGGATCCTGCACCAAGATAATCTCAAAGGAAAATTACAGTACTCAGATAAATATCTCACTCCTGAAAGAAATGCAGACTGGGGATAGGAGGAAGGAAGGAAGGAAGGAAGGAATGGGGCGTGGGAAGAGGTGGCTTAATGAGGCATTGGGAAGGAATGAAAGAATAAATTAAATGAGCGGCCATTTTGGTGGTGGGGTGCACTCCAAAAGACCAAACCGGTGCTTGGTGGTGGAGGAGCTACAGCAAGGTTTGGGATAGGCCATGAGACTCTAAGAGCATGCAGTGAGCTCAGTGTTGTATGAGTAGCTTGGTCAGCTGACTTTGGCATACCCTGGCATGTCCATGCCCCTCCCCCCTTCGTGGTGCAGTGAGGCCCGATGACACACCTGTTACACATAGCTATTGTACAGAGCCCACAGGTGGAGAAGAATTAAAATCCCCTAACACTGCCTGTGATATAATCCCAGTCCATTCACAGACAAAATGCACATAAACAACTGACTACCCAGGACTGGGCCTCCTGCTTCCATCAGCTGTTCCAGACATCACCAAATCAGCCTCGGCACATCTCGAATGGAAGCCTAGTGATGCAGGGGTGCCCAGAAACCTGTGACCTGAAACCAGCACCATATGTCAATCTATGCACACACTATGCTGCCAGGCCCTGCAGCGAGCTCAACCCTCAGTCAAGCTTGACCAGTTACTTGCATGTCTCTACTCAAGACCTGGTGTGGAATAACGAGGAATCTGCGCCTGGGTGTTATTGCATGGGCAATGCCTTGCCTACCAATGGAGGACAGCATCTGATTGAATCTCTGGCTAAGGCAGGGACCCAGTCTGACCAATCTGGCTACACTGTGGCAAGAACAACACGGAAGACAAGTAGTAATGGAATGCATGTAAGGAGAAACAATGAAGTGATCTGTTTAGGGCTTTTAGACTCGGCTAACGTTACCGTGGCAGACACAAGAATGAAATTGTCAGATAAAACCGCTCCCAGAAATATACCTTGAATAATGCCTTGTGGAAATGTCCCCCCAGTGGGAGATAAAGTGTTGAATCTGGACACAGGAAATACTTCACATCTACATCTTTCTGTCTGCTCTATGTGGCTGACAGGGGTGCAAATAATCATACTTCACCTTTTTATGTTTCTATTTAGCAGTGCATACATCTTACCTCGTAAATACATGTGGAAAACTATAACAAAAACCATTTCCATTAGATATGTAAACATTTGCAATGACGGTACAATAATGTACTGCAACTCGAAATATCGATTTTTCCATTACCACAGTGCAGGAGTCCAATGAGTCTGGACCCTATGTTGTAATGGGCAGTTGTGCAAATGCGAGAACCAGAACCTTTCCTGAAAAGTCACAAAGGTGAGTCGTTTATGCAGTCTGGGTCGAGATCACACCTGGGGTCCCCGCTAGCTTGTTCACACCATTCACTTGTTCGCCTGCCCGCCCTTTCCAAGGGGCGTTCGTCTACAAACGGAATGTACTGCCCGATGGTTGTGCTCATGAGTCACCCCTAGCACGGATCACTTCAGGCCAGGCAAACTCCAAATATCTCCACAAGATCCCTAACGGCTGAAGGCACTTCCGGCTCCAGGAGGCACAGTTCTGGTGGACAGCACCAGGCGGTTTTCATTTCGCTGGGTAAATTACCTTTTTTTTTTTTTTGCCTGTGGCCTCTGTCAGTGAGATGGCCCTCAGGTCATCACCTCATTATCTGTTTAAAAACCTCTGACCTGACGTTCAGGAGAAAGCATAGGACCCAAGACCAGAGCTGGGGGCCGGGGGGTCAGAGTCTATAGACACAGAAGACAGAATAAAAAGAACGCTGCAGTGAGTGTTCTGAAAGCTGCTTGTACAGTAGGGGGTCTCTGCACCAGCCTTAGGCCCCCAACCATTCCACCACCCTCACGTTACTGAGCTATATTTTCAAAGGCTTTATCATCAATCCACCCA
>JAACJT020000787.1:0-17798 GCA_009936485.2 Gymnarchus niloticus | reverse complement strand
CACACAACACACAACACAAGGTTCACGTGCAGTAGTTATATGTCTGGGGATTCCATATGAGCACCAATGTTACTGTGATTAAACCTATAATTCCAAAGCAACACTGATAAAAATGAACAAAAAAGTTTGACAAAAATCACAAAATAGTTTAATAGTTAAAAAACATACCTATAACACATTTATTGAGATGTTGTACAAACAAGACAGTAAAGCCTGTCTACAAACTCCTTCACTCACACCCTGGCCAACACACACTCAGTCTATCTCTCTGCTCGTCTCCCAGCTCCACTCCTTAAGACCACCGTAGCGTTCAGACATTATTTTTACGCCACTGACCAGGAGGCAAGTCTCATTACCCCAGAAGAAGGCCATCGGAGCCCACCCCACTTTCCGCAGGCCCAAAGGAGCCATCCCCAGCTGCTGTGAATCAGGATATTCCAGAACAAAAGACAAAGGGCTTTTCTCAAGGGGTACAATAACAGAGCCCCTCCTGGGAGTGCGATCTGTGATCTCTTACAGCTCATTTTTTAACGTCTAAGTAACACCGGTATACGCACTTCCAACAGTCCTGCAGTCTGCACTGATCTAAACTATCTGGAAGCATTTCAAAAGGCATATTGCACATGTTCCAAAGATTTATCCCCCTCGCTTCCCATCAGGAAAAAAAAAAAATACTGTTCTTTTTTGGGTGATGTTGATATTCATAGTTATGCACAAAAAAGTCCAGGGCTTGGCTGTCCTTTGAACAGCACTGTGTAAGTTGCTAGGTAACTGAATTCTCATACTAAATTCTCATCTAATTTGATTCTGTCTTTGATAATGGAGCTCGAAAGGGCGGAGAGAAGGCAGCTGTTAATTGTTTCACATAAAGAAACAGCACCAGGCTGAAAGCTGAGCCCCACTCGCAGAAACGGCACCTTTAATGTGGACTAACGGCCGGTCCCAAACAACGCGAGCTGGAACCTTTGATGTATCTGGAGTGCCAAGCGAGCCTCAGCCTTGTAACACCATCCAATCATCAGCTGAAGGGAACTACTGTGTCACTGGCCAGCACCTTTGAGTTTTTAAAGACGGATTTATCGATGTGAGCACTTTATGTTGGCTGTGAACTGGATATGAAGAGAACACCCCTGGATTATTAAATGTAGTTTCTGTGTAGACTGCGGTTTTAAAGCAGGTATGAAGGTTTTATTTCCATTTAATCTCAGATGCCATGAGAGTGGCTGGGTTAAAAGTGACTAAACACAAGCCGTAAGGGGGATCCTATATGAGAACAATAACTGGCTCGAAATAAAAGAGGTGAAGAACTTTGAGTACTGAAATCATCCTCATGCGGCTGGGGGGGGCTCTGTGCGAGAGTGTGTATCAGTGTGTAGTCCTGTTGCTCTGTGTGCGTGCATGTGTGTATCAGTGTGTTTGCCTGTCATCCTCGTGAGCTCGTACAGCTAACCACATCAAGTTTGCCGATTCAGACTCCTGAGGATAAGGACCATGCAGGCTGCCAGTCTGCTCACCATGTATTACCACTCCCTCTACCATGCACCTGTGCTCACCGCCCAGCCCGCACACGCTGTTACCAGCTCCTTATTCATAAATCTTCCCGGTTCTTGTTCCTTACCCTTTGCTGAGAGATGACATACATTTGTAGGGAAGTGAGGCAAGTCAGGGGAGAGAAAGAAGGGGTGAGAGTGGAAAGGGAAAGGGAAAGAGAGAGAGAGAGTGAGATGAGGTAGAGAAGGGGTGAAAGAGAAGGCGTGAAAGGGAGAGAGAGGAGAGAGAGATGGCATGAGAGGGAGAGAGCAGAGGTAGTGAGGGGGTGGGAGGAAGAGATTAGAGAGGGGGTAGAGAAGGGAAGAGAGACTGAGTGAGAGACGGGATAGAGATATATAGGGTGAGAGGGAGAGAGAGAGTGGAGAGAGATAAGATGATAGGGAGGGGGGTGAGGGAGAGAGAGAAGGGGTGAAAAGGAGAGAGAAAGGGGGATTAAGTGTGGGCGAGGGGGTAGAGTGTTAGGGCGGGAAAGGGGGAGCTTCAGCACTTGGGGACCTCATCTGCCAGCTTTATTAGTCTCCTTTCCTCCTCATGACAACGAAAGATTTTATTGGTCGTTCTGTATCGGGGAGGGCATGGTGACTGAGAGAGACACGGTTGGGATAAAAAAACCAACTCTGCCTCCCATCCGATTTTTCACATCGAATTCTAATTTTACCCTCCTCCTTATCTGCATTCCTGTCTGCCTGCTCTCTTTTCCTCCTTCTCTCTTCTCCTCCTTCCCCTCCACTCTCTCCTCTCTCCCTCTTTCCTCTCCTTTCCTCCTTCTCTCCTCTCCTTCCATATCCTCCTTCACCTCCTCTCCCTATTCTCACTTCTCTCTCCCTCTTTCCTCTCCTCCATTCTTCTCCATCCCCTCCCCTCCTTGTTTTCCTGTTTCTCCCTCTCTCCCCTATCCTACCTCTCTCTCTCTTCTCTCCTTCCTCCCTCTCTCCTGTCATCTTCCTCCCCTTTATGCTCCTCCCCTTCTTCTCTTCTTTCTCTCTTCCTCCTCCTTGTCTGTAACCTGCTAAGAGTGATCGAGTTGTCTCCAGTGCCATTGAGAAATCACATCACACCACATCTGCACCATATCTCCTGCACAGGCTTCATGTCGATGGCTTTGGAATTCGATGGAAACCACACTAACGGCATGCACAGCTGTATAAAGTGATCCAGTGGGAACAGAAAGGCAGGTCGCTTTCTCTCACACTCCCTGCACTGAACAAGTGGTGGTAGATGATGGATGGATGGATGGATGGACAAACTTACAGACAGATGGATGAGAACTGTGTCAAGCATTTTATTTGAAAAACAGCTAAACAACACGAGCTAAGACAAGCACTCCACTTTGACTGGTCTTAACACCTCGGACTGATACTCCATCACCCTTCTGTGGCGAAAATAACAAATGAACAACAGCAGCTTGTGCAGCTAATTCCTTTTGAAATTCCAGGGTTTGCACGAAAGGGTAAAATGTGCAGATATTTGTGTAACTTCGGTTGAAATGACTACAGTGAATAATATGATTAACAGTGAGGAGACATGGACCTCTGCGACTTTAGGCAAAGACCTTAATGACTCCGGTAGAACCGTTTTTCAGCCAGCACTACACATCCCAGCATTCCCCTGGAGGAGGGAGTTGGCAAGAGGGGACCAGGTTCAACTGCCAAGTGCCTGAGAGAGACATATCACTCTCTATCATCACGCAGCAGTGGTACCTCGAATGATATACTGATGTGGGTGTGGAGTGGGGGGAGCTGAGTTGCCTGTTGTGTAAATGAACAGTAATAGTAATAAGAATCTTTAAGCATTGGGCCCAAACCTGAACTGGACAATACATCTTCTGGGCCAGTGTGTTAGAGACCTCCAGCACAGCCTGGGTCTAATCCTGATCTCCAGGAGGTCTGAGTATAGCAGCGGACAACACAGCCCTGTGTGAATCGGCCATTTCCTGCAAACAGGCTCCCTGCTTTTTGCTATAGGATGCTTTTGACAAAAGCGACACAGCGCTTGGCTTCACTTAACACCATGTAACACTGCAGCACAAGCCTCTTTTTCCAGAGCAGCAGAAAGTAGAGTCTCCATCACAAGGCCACAAAAGCCTCTCTTCCACACACAGCCTGTAAACACTGGGTCTTCAGTTCAGTCTAATCACGGTTTCATCACTGAGATGAAGAAGGACCCCCCCCATACCATAAAGAGCTGCATCCTGTGGGATTTAACATTAGCCTCCCAATTAATGCCTCAGTTATACAAAGAGCATCGGGTGAGGCAGCAGAAGACTGAGTAACAACTTCAAGGGAACATCTGACAGCGGGCGGAGGAAGGAATCAGCAGACAGCAAGCACCAAGGCCATCCGTCTCATGCTCAGGCCTAGTGGTGAAACAGCGCCTTCCTCATGTGGCCAGATCGAGCGGGCTGTGGCGGGTGCAGCCTGGGGGGTCCGTACAGCATGAGACGATGCACTGTAGGATCCGGGGATGGGCACTACACATCTGATTGGGCCTCAATACGCGTGCGACGTTCTGCCGTTGTCCCCGCGCCGCACGCGTACGGGTGTGGCCGGCAGTCGCCTCGGGGAGTGCCTCGCTAAGTCGCTTGGCCTCTCTGCTCATTAGTCATCACTACTCCTCCGTTTCCTTCACTCCCCACCCCTCCTTCCCTCATTTTCTGTGAGTCACCCCTGCTGCCACCATCGCCACAGTCTCCTCTGACTGTCAGACAGACGGACGCGACTCCGCGGGCTGTAAATACTGCTGGGACTGTCGTTTTTTTTTTCCCTTTTTTGGGGGGGGGGCGTTTTTTTTGGCCCTTTTACAATTTTACATAAACACGGACTACCCCCACTGATTCAAACACGCATGGACACACAGTGTGTCATGATGCCTTTAGCTCTTAACTCATGTTTTATGTTACTTATTAAATGTTTATGATGTCACTCTTCAGTTTCTGAAGGCACGCTACCTAGGTTTCATCTAGGGTGACAGCACATTGCGTGGTTTAAACCATTCCTAATAAATCAACACTGACATCACTGTCTCTCCATTTTGGTTTTATGGTCACACCTTTAAGTCTGACGACCTCACATGCTCAGCTGGATTAAGCATCAACTCTCTGGGCCTTCAGAAGAGTATGGGGAAGTACTTCTTTACTTTAGTTACTGTGTTTTTGTATCTAGCTACAGTTCTCCATCAGCATCCATGATAACAAAGTGTTACAACACAGGCAGGAACTCTCTTCCTCCTAAACCCACACCACCATCAAAGCTTCCCCAGCAAATGCATTAAAATAACGGGAAAAGTAGACTCGAAAATTCACAGTATGCCTTCTATGGTGAGATGGAACACCTTCAGTTTGGTGAATTGACAGATTACAGCCACGGAAACATCATCCTCCGAGCAATTCTCCTGCCCGGTAACTCCACAGCATCACGTTCTGCAAACTGTTGCCGGCTTCCAGCTCACTTCTCGGTTGTCTTGGTGATGCCCCTCTTTTCTCAAGCTATCTGCTGATGGGTAACTAATGTGGTGCACCGCAGAGACAGATGCCGAGGAGGGGGAGAAGCCTCCACAGGTGCTCGTCTGACACACGGTGGTGCCAGTCAGTCAAACCACAACCAAAGATGCAAGGTGCTAGCAAAATTCAGGCTTTATTAGACACGCGTACCACAGGTTTTCGGCTTCTGACACCGAGCAGACCATCGGGGTTTGGCCTGAAGGAAAAAACCCAGGGTGGAGGCCATCAAGGTTTAACACGGCAGGTGCTGGAATGTGGACCTACCCGATGAGGCCAGCCAGTACACCTCCACCCCCGAGTCATTACAAAGAGTCAGAAAATAGACCTCCTTTAACCAGAGCCGTCAGAGATCAATAAATCATCCCCCACACTGATGTTATTAATGGGACAAATTCTTGGAATGAGCCTTTTCTGAAGCAGGGGTTATTTAAAAATAGGCCTGGAATATCGCGGAACACGAGCTAGTCCTCCGGGGGTTTTTCGTGAAACAAGAAGAGAATCGGGTGAGGATCGTGTGCTCTGTGGGAGACGACAGAGAGAGGGTAGAGGACCGACGGGGAGGCAGGAGTCCAGGTAGGGGGAAAGAGAAGCTCAGTGTTACATAAGGGTCTGGATCACGAACCCGGGATGCCGGGGGAGGCTTCGACCTGGCTCACGGTCTCTGCCCCTCCCCCACGTCGTACATGAGCTAAGGGAAGTGATCTGCTGGTTGCGGATACGAGCGGCGGAGTAAGGAACAGCGAGGAAAAAGAAAAGCACGCATCACTGGGGGCAGAAAAGAGACTGGAGACAATAAGAAGTGTGGGAGTCACATGGATGTCGGGTCCTCTGCTACCAGAAAAAGACAGACATTTAAAATGTTAGTTTGATTTGAAACTGTTATTTTAACCCGATTTCAAAACCGTAATCAAGCCCAATTGCAAACAAATGCATGCTAGTGTCCTTAGTTGCCTTCGACAGTACACCCATCCAAACGCTCCTCAGCAGAAGTGTGAAATGAGAGCACGGCAAAGCTTTTACCAGGCTGCTTCCAATGAATTTCCCCTTGAAGTCAGCATGGCACACCCTTGATTCGGCGAGCCCCCAAGGCATCCCATGCGGCCCGCACTCTCCCATCCCTCCCTAAGGCTTGCTCCCAGGGGCCCCGGTGTGTTGAGGAAAGAGCATCACGTGATCAACCTGGAGGCGCTTCCCATCAAGCAACACACGGGAGAAGATAGGCCAGTGTTATCCTGGGGGGGAGCACATTCGCGATCGGCATTGACTGCCGTTCCTTGGTCACAAGCCTCTTGACGATCTCCCGCATCACTCGTTCCACCTTCCTGCCAAAGGCGCGTGCCGTCATCGTCCCTTCCTGACGTTTAAAAACACAGCATAAAGAAAACGGATGACTGACAAAGCCCTGGGCAGCTGTTTCCGTAACAGCGATGGGAAAATACAGTATGGCCACTCGCTAATTAGGACGACGACTGGAGGTTTTGTCACACGACACCAGTATCACGCAGCAGTTATCGTGTGTGTGTTTTCATCTGCGTTATGCAATGACATCATTCGACTACATATCCCCCCCGACCTCCGAGCACGGAGGCACCTGAATTTCCTCTCACGGCACACGCTGTTCTGTGCCCAGTGCAGCGAGGCCGGAACATGTGTGGGAAATGTATTTGTGCATACATGTACATGAAACCATTGAATGTGAGGTTGGGTGCCACATGAGGGGGAGAGGCAGAGAGCTCCGCAGCATCTGAGAAACATGAAGCACCTCAGCCTCCACACAAACCCAGAGAGGACCAGGTAAACACCACTACCTCCGACGCCAAGTTGGTCACTTCCCCCCGTGAGCCCACTTCCTTCGGGGTTACAGAAGCCTGGTAAATACCATTACAGTGGTCTTCACCTTCCACTGGCCGAAGCCTATGGAGCATGAAAGGGGAACACAGCTGAAACATAAACACTGGAGCAGATCAATAGGTGTAGCGGTATACATTTCACAGATACGGTGCCTTCGCAGCGAGAAACACCCACGAGGCCATTCTGTGCCACAGAGCATTACACTCCCATTATAATGTATCTGCATCCTCCATGGTGTGGAACTACTGATCCAGTCAGATAGGATTACCCAGCGCTACCATGGAAACCGAATGCAACGGCAGCTAAAAAAAGAAAAACAATACAAAACACATTAATTTATCCCCCGAAATTGGTGCTTGCAAAAGTAATGTCCGTCACAAACAATTTCACTTCATGGGTTGTTTTTTGCCTAAAAGGTAAATAATAGCCTCTGTCTCTGTACAGTATCCAATGCATATATTTCTAATAACAGATTTGAGTAGTTCTGAATAGTTCAATTATATTTTCAATCTTTGACCACACATCTTCCACCAGATGCTCTCAGAGCTGAAATAAGTACTAGATTAAGGCATCGAAACCCTCATTTTCTTTTACTTACATATCATACAAACATAGCTGTACCTTGGGAGAGCTCTGATGTTTGACTCAGGACCCTGAGCAGGGTAAGTGGTCAGAGGATGGATGGTTGGTTGGTTGGATGGATGGATGGATGGATGGATGGATGGATGGATGATCAGTCTGCATACATCAGTTTACTTGAGGAAGATGAGTATAAAGGGGGGCATCACTGAGCCAGGATGCACCAGGACCAAGTCAGAAATGAGGGAGGGACTGGGGTCAAAGGTCATTCTGTCTTCTCAGAGGTCCCAGAGATCAGAGGAGGACTGAGGAAGACAAGCAGCAGGCAGAACGCCTGTGCAGAACGTGTACCTCGAACCCAGGAATCCGAACACACATACAGACACACGCCTACCTACTGCCAAGAGGTGTGCGTCCCTGGTCTATGTGTGGATGTGAAGAGAAAGATGTTTGTATATATATAGTCTATGTGCAGAGAGCGTGTGAGTGTGTGTGCTCCAGGTACAGAGCCCGGCTCCATCACTGACCTCCCCCTCCACACCTGTTCCTGCCACAGGGAAGCCGGAGGAGGCAGGGTGCCTGAAGCGGAAGATGACATGCAGGTGACACCTGGAAGCCAGTGTGGTTCCTGAGCAGACCGATGTGGCCAGAGCCTGCTGGGATTCAGCCGGAGTGAACGTCTATTGGCACGCCGACCGCACACGGAGCTGCCTCTGCCTCTGAAATCCTTCCTCACACCGCACCTCGTCCCCAAATGAGCCCCTCACACGGAAGACCAAAAACCCCATAAAAACAGCTGTTCACCTCATGCCCCATGGACTGAACCTTAAAAACATCTGGAGCTGAGCCCTTGTGCCGTCTCGATAAAACTCTGATAACGGTGGCTGCCAGTTTCCCGTCTCCGTGGACGATTTTTCCGGCATCAAAGGCAGCCTGAGTAGGAGAATAGACAAACAGGCCCAGTCACACAGGATGTTAGCATAGCCCTGCAGTGGGTTTAGAGCAGACCTTGGGAACCTGAATGGCTGGGGAACCTGAACGACGACGGCTCCGGTCAGATTAGGGTTGCACCTGAAAGGGCAGCTGACCCCAGCTAGAAGAGCTCTCCAGGCTTCCATCTTGGTCATAGCTAAGCAGCTCCTTGGAGTTCTTCTCTCTGTTT
This sequence comes from Gymnarchus niloticus, assembly GCA_009936485.2. Classification (NCBI taxonomy): domain Eukaryota; kingdom Metazoa; phylum Chordata; class Actinopteri; order Osteoglossiformes; family Gymnarchidae; genus Gymnarchus; species Gymnarchus niloticus. The sequence goes on along the minus strand of JAACJT020000787.1, from coordinate 9,156 downwards.
TCCCCTTTGAAGTATATTGCATGTTCTCTGAGGAGCATTACTGCGATACTGATCGCCCACACAACGGATCCTGCGTGATAAATCAGTTTTAAACCATTAAGAAAACAGCAGTATACTGGAGAGTCTTGCTGAAGGGGGCGGGAAGCAAGATTTTGAAAATAAAAATTTATAAACGAGTTTAAGAGGAGAAAGAAAAACAGTCTGCATTTCATTAAGGGGCTGAGTGATATAATCTGAATCGGTGGAGAAGAAAAAAACAAATGCAGTGGAGATTAACGAATGGTTTGCACATGTGCTCAGGAAATGTCAGCGGAATAAGCACACTGCCGTGCGGAATTTCTCCAAAACAGCAGCATCCCGCTAAGTGATGCTGGGAGAACCTCAAGGCGAAGTACAGGGGGTTCAGGGTTAGCAGACGAACAGAGACATACCCTGAAAACATCCTGTGATGGCCACTTGCTGATGGTACAGAGCTGCTGTCGTTACCATGGTTGCATTTCAGCCGTACCAGTTTGATCCTCTTCAGACAGTAAAGGGCACAGTATTAGAGCAAAACGCCTTTATGAATTTCGGGATCGACTAATAGAAAGCAAAACATTACTGGAGTGCATGAGCAGTGTGCGTGTGATTTGGCCTGGAGGGGGTAATCTTGGGCCAGCCATGGTATGCTAGTATTGCCACTATGTGCCTTCCTGTCTCCACTGTCTCTTGGTGGGTCTGAAGGTGCTGTTGACTGGGGGAGCAGCTCCTCTGCCTCCATGAAACCAACCTGACTCAAATCTATTTCAGGACCTTACTCTGCAAAAAGAGACAAAGGGAAAGTGCTTAGTCAATCCCTGCACCTCCCCGTTACCTGGGAACTCATCATTCCGCAGTGTTCCCATTAGTCACCTGTCCAGGCCTTATACCCAGGGTGGGAGCTGGCGTCGCGGGTTCTGGTGGTACCGGGAAAGGGCAGCCCAAGCCTGAAGCTCACTTGTAGAATGCTGGCCTTTTGTGGTCGATCGAGAGAAGATCAAGTGATGAAGGACCACAATGGCTGCCAACCTTGCAGTGTTGGGTGAGCCCCCCCATCCCCGGTCCACACGTTGCCCCCACCTGCACGAATTGCCATTTCTTTACACTGGTTAAAGAGTTTAACGTGCTAAGGTGCAGCAGGACCTTTCCTGGGTCACAGAGGCCTGCCTGTCCTGACTGCTACCGCTCCGACAGCGATTCTCATTCTGACCCATTCTACTGGGTCAGAAGAAGCATATGACTCAGCAGGGAAAAAAGAGGGGGAAAAACAAGTGAAACCGCGGCAACCTTGTCCAGTTCCGTTCTCTGTTTCAGGTGATTAAGAGTAACAAAAGAACAGGCACCCACGTCAATATGGGAACCTCTGCAACTCGCAACTCCACAGGCAAAATGTCGCAGGCAGGCTTAAGATGTACAGGGGTACATTAAATATTAAAGATGGCTCCGTTTCCAATTAAAAAGCCCATTTCGGCCCATCTGTGCTTTTTAATGACGTACGTTGAGATGACGGTCACCGGCGCCATCCCTCCCCGTGTATCCGGGCCTCAGAAGACATAATTTCACGCATTATTTAGAAGCACTAAATAATTCTCCGGCCGATGACTTATAGCTCAATGGAAAAGTGTATGCTCAATGCACCTAGCTGGGCTTAAAATAGGGGAAGCCATCCAACCTTCGTCGAGACTAGAGGGACTCCTGTGTGAGCCAGTTGAGTTAGACCACCTCCGCCTGCTTCGGGGGCCCGCAAAACAGCATGGGAGGGTGGGAGTTCGAAGCCTTGGGGAATGGGGAGTTGCTGACATTGTGTTTTCAATGGAGATTTTTCTCACACCTTCACAAAATGAAAGCGGCAGAATGTGATGCGGCACATTGCGTGTGCCTTTTACATAGTCCTTCTGCGTTGGCTGTTTTATTGCTGAGCCCCGTGTGCGGCCGGTTCTGTCGAGGACACGCAGTACTCCCGGCATGTCTGCCCCCCCTTTAGCTTTTGGAAGAGGCCCCATTAAAGTGGTGGGTAATGTGTGAATGGTGTTAAAGACCTCTAATCCCTGTCTGAGAGGTTCTGTTTCATTGCTTGCTTTCATCCAAAATGACTCGATATATCCCTATGCAGTTCAGTATACTGCTCACGAATGCAAGAGAATGTGAATTTGAATTAGGTCAAATCTGGTTCCTTAACCACAGCACCCCCTGCTGTCCTAATGAATTCCTATAAGAACCATCCCATGTGCTGGATACAGTCAAAAGGATTATACTGGACCACCATTCAGGATTTTCTGAATAAGGGCGGAAATTCTGCAGTCTTGGTTCTCCGTAAATTGATCACTGTTAAAATGTATCTATAGTATCCCCGTGCTGACATGACCGCATGGTGTTGGTGCCCCAAGAATCCCACCGCGGCCTTGGCTGCCCTATCCGGAGTGGCAGGATTCAGCATCCCTCCCCCTGACTTCCAGGAACCTCGGCGGCCATGATGGATCGGTACTGGCAGTGGTGTGTTGGCAGAGCAGCGGTTTAAGTACCACAAGCAGCCCGCGGCGAAGTCGCAGCAAGCGCCACGTCTCTGGGTGTAACTGGCTGCAACATTTATGGAATGTAATCTGAGAGCGGGTTCCTTGGCAGGACCCGTAAGAGCCATTATCATTTTATTCAATTACCACTTAACTGCAAAAACAAGCCAAGGGCTTCTAATGGAATTACTTCTTTATCTCACTCCCGTTTCTTGGGCCTCCAAAGCTCCCCGTTTTTTGATTGTCGGTGCCCCTACTGTTCGACACAGATCTTGAGTAGTTGCACTGGTTCCAAATGCCAAGAGGCTTGGTCCAGTCTCAACGGCGCCCCCCTCTGGATGGCACCACTTGTTATTGTCCTGCATTGGTTCACCAACTGTGCCGAATTCTGTTCTCTGCTACAGAAGAGGCTGAGATTTGCAGTTGGATGGGAAGCATTTTCATACTTCACCTTTTTATGCCTTAAACCCTCCCAGCAATGAAATAACATGGGAAAAAAACATTTTTGAAACTAACTCACCTCCAAAACAGCTCCTAAATGAAAAAATACGTTTTTGTATGAGGTACTAGTAATCAGCTAAATGACAGAGTACCATTGTTAACTACGCAACAGAACTAGTGACTAGAAAATAACCAACATCCTTAATAATCAAACAAACTCCCTGATTTCAGTTTCAGCTCAATTAAATTGCTCACAAATAGCACCTCCCTTTAAAATGCAATGCAAATATTTCACCATGTAGTTTAAGGAGATTTGGATGAAATGGAAGTCCGACACAAAGCGAAACTTACAAAGCGGGTGCTAGGTTCTAAGTGTGGATCATGAACATTTAGCTCTTGGTCTGGTTATCATGTGACTAATTGGCATTCATTACCTATTCCTGGATTGCGTCCAATCGGGGCTTGGGGCTGTCCCTGCCAGACAGGATGGAACTTTGATCTCCAGCTGGAGACCATCGTGTTCTACAACAAAGCTGACAATAGCACTCTAACACACCCACCTGGCTAATGAGCCGCGCCGTTCTGAGCCATAAACCTCCAGCAAAAATTTGGGACTTAAAACATTAAAAGCCCTATGATCAGAAAAATACCAAAATTATAAGGGAATTTCATTAACAGACAGCAAGTGGCTGTGTGGCTAAGGAGCAGGACTTCGGGTAATAAGGTTTCCAGGCAGCTGACAGAAACCTCTGGTGTACGCATGACAGGGAAGTTAACGGCAAGCATGTGAAGGAAGTTACTAGCATGCAAGCCGGTTTTGACAGGACGACATCCACACTGATGCTGTGGTCCCAGAAACACACCAGCAGCCCCCACACCACCACAAGCATCTTTACTCTGTGAGGGTGAGTCCGTGTGGCGGGCTTCGATAGGAACAATAACAGCTACAACATCCTCCACCCTCCGTCAGTCTTTAAGTTGCGGTAGGGTAGCAAGCCATATTAAATTAGCTTCTCTGAGGCAAAGACTTTGCCCTCGACCTCTTACCCATCAGCCCCTGCTGTCAATGATACAGAAGTGACACACCCTAGCTCGCCATATGGAAAAGGGTGTCTCTAAAGCCAGCTCTGTTACACATCAGCTTGGGGGCAGCCACAGCTAAGTCACGGAGAGGCCCGACCTGTGTCCTCATTCACCAGCATGGACAACTAGCAGCAAAAAATATTTCTGCTAAGGTCTCTCCAACTAGTTGATGCCTTCCCCTTGGCATTGCTCTTCATGCAGGCCAGGACCCACAACCAGACTGGGCTGGCTGCATCTGAAGTGTTGACGGGTCGGCCCATGCGTGTACTATCTCCACCCCGACGGGTCACTCTGGAAACTGTCGACGGAGACTTACTAACTTACCTTACAGGATTACAGCAATCTCTAGATGGCATATGGCAGCAGGTCTGAGCCAACTGGAGAGTCCCGCAAGGAGAACCGCTGTCTGAAGTTGTGTCGGCAGAACCGGAAGAATGGGTCCTAGTACGAGATTTGTGGAGAAAGTGATGGAATCGACCGAGATGGAGGGGACCCCACAAAGTTATGATGAAGACCCCCAAGCGGTGAAGGTGGTGGGGATTGACACCTGGGTGCACCTGTCCCACTCTCGGCCAGTTCCAAGCTTTAGTGGTACTTCCACAGCCCAGATGTAATGAGTAGCAACCAATGGGCGTTGCTTTTTCTTGTCTGTCTTACTATTACACTTTTTATTCTCTTTGTTAATGCTGAAAGACAGTACATGTCCCACTGTACCCCTGATAGCCATTATACTTCCGTGGAAAGTGAGAGGTTGGACCGAGTGATGCAAACGCTGTAGAGCTTCTAGCTTGAGCGGTAACTTCTGAATTGGAAATTTCTGATTGTTGGGTTTGCCATTATATGCCACACACCTCAGCTGCGTGGCTTTTATGGTGTCCCTTTCACCCATTATTACTTCTTAGTGCTTAACTGAACGTGTGCTGAACCCCTTTCTGAGTTGCCTGGCTTGATCGCCCTTGAGTTGGACGGGTCCATCCTAGCCCCTTTACCACCTCCGATTTGCAGTGCTGTGAGTATTGAGACCGATTCTTTGGCAAAACGATTGGCTTATGACGCGGCACTGGTGCAAATTCAGACCAAGTACGATCCTAAGAATCCTTTTTCTATCCCACCCAGGTACACCACTCATCTGTTGGGATTGTAATTGCTACTACTTTCCGTTTTCTCATAAGCATGAATAAAACTGGAGAGAGGTGGATCTGTTTAGTGCAGGTGGTGGTCTTGATGGATGCATCTGACCACTTGTGGGGAGGCCCAGCTTCCACTGCCGAAGGAGCCCTGACAACTGCACATATTCTTACAGTTTCTGTCCCTTGCCCCCCACGGATATTCGAACTCAACCTTAAAATGGTTTGGCTGTTATGTCTACTCACAAAGTCGTGTTTCAGGGCGTATAACTCTACTGGTTCACGAGTTTTCTCCCCAAGGCCTTCTCAGTGTGTGGTCAATTTTAATTTTTCTATCGTCTTTCCCTTGGTGGCGCATTGGCACTCAGGCCTTCGTATGTGGGGAAAGAGACGCAGCTAAGGGCTACAGGGCTCTCTCTATGACTGAGGGCGATGGCGATCGGTATTGCTATTTGGCTCATCTTGTTCCTCCTATGCGGGTCGTTCCCAAACCCCAAATGTCTATGACAGTGAGGGCTCATATCTGGGATAGGCAGTACATCAGCAAAGCCGAACAGTGGTTTGCTGTTTTTATTCCCACTCTAGGTGTTTCTGACTTACTGACTGAGGTCGCAGCTCTGCAAACTGCCATGGAGAAGGTCGCCAATCAGACTTCTGTAGTGGTAATGGCTGCGCAAGGGGAACTCTCTGCAGTAAAGCAGGTGGCCCTGCAGAATCGAATGGCATTAGATATCCTGTTGGTGGAGAAGGGAGGGGTTTGCGCGATAGTAGGGAAAGAATGTTGCACTTTCGTCCCTGACTCTTCTTGGGCTGTTCAGCACCTCGCGAATGTGGTGCATACGCAAATATCTGAAATACATAGGGAACATGGTCTATTTGGGTACAGTTGAGTCGGCTGGTTTTCTTCCTTAGCCCCTGGTATGTCCAGTATATTTAGGCCTTTAATGCTTGGACTGATAGCAGTGGTCCTTGTATTTTTAATCATCGTTACTCTTTTTAAGCGTTGTTCACCCCTTGTGGGGTCCCAGGCAAAGAAGGTCACGCTGATTCGTGCTACACCTGTGGTAGTGGCGGGTCCTCTGATTCCCATGTGGATGTCTGATCCTCCTTGGATGGCTGACAGCACCACCACCTTGGCTGCCCCTTTCCCCCCCTTGCCCTTCGATGATGGTGACATCAGCCAGTTGGATGACATCACCATCGCCCAGTTGGAGGATGTGTTTCTGCGCAAATGCAAAGATGTGGTGTGAGGACATTGTTACTGGTTGAATGGCACGATTGCTCGTTCAAAAGGGGGAAATGTGGAAGGAAAATTGGACTTGGGGGGAGGTGCTTGGAACTCTGGGATTGCTGTCATGTTCTAGGCCTTATGCAAGAAGATCCTGTACCATCCTTGTACGAGCATTTGATCGGTTGAAGGTCGGACTGACCTGACATGTTGAAAGGGAACTGTCAAAACAGGATACTGAAGGTTACCAGAGCCAAGTAGAGGGAGAAAACAGTAACTCATGGGGGGGGCCTAGCAGCACCAAACCAGGGTTGAGAGTAACTGGGAGGGGGGAATCCTAATTAATCTTAATTGTACTAGCTCAAGTTTGTTAATGCAAAGTATAATATCATAAGTATATCAATATAACAGGAAACTAGATAGTCATATACATGTAGTAGCTTGAACATATACACGGAATAACGAAAGGAAAGGTTAACATGAGTCAGCATGTGATATGAGACGGGATGCAGGAATCACGCGCTGATCACGCTTTATATTAACCAAACTCATAACAGATGACCTTGTAAGGGAATGAAAAAGTATATAAACTGACAGTTTTCTTTGTTTGGAGGTCCACCCCTGTGGGACAGGAACAATCTGTCTATTTGCTTGGCGAAACTCTTTTTTACTTAACCATTAAAGGAAATTTATCTTGCACTCTGTGTCGAGACCCTGCTTCTTCTGAGGAATGAAAGGAGGTTCAAAATTTTTATCTTCCACAAGTGACAGGGACTTGTCACAGGGGTCACTCCCTGATATGGCTTGAGAAGTTTTTGCGTGCTTAAGGGACATGGTGTCCATTCAGCTGTGCCTGGTGACAGACGCAGTAAGAGAGCTTATTAAATATGGGTGGCGATGGGCCAAATGAGGCTTCAAAACTCGGTGGGAGAGTGTATCCTGAACTACCAATCAATGCTGGTGCTAAATGAGGCTTCAAAATCTGTGGTGGGTGGAAGCACAAGTATTAATTGGTTACTTCTGAATAGTCTCACCCACCACGAATTCTGAAGCCTCATTTGTCCAATCATCAGGTATGGGGGGGGACTGATTACAAAAAATTGGAGGTAAATGCACAGTGTGAGGCTCTGCCCCTATAAGAATTGGGCTGCAGGCAGGAGGCTCCCAAAGCAAGCTGAACAGCACCCCCAAGGTTCCAGTGTTTGTCCTCGCATCAGAAGCACGAAGGAGCTGCCCACTTAACACACCTCTGGACACTCACCCTGCATCAGCACTGTGTTGGTGAGAGAAGTGATTATCTAATTGATAATTACGGCCCAATTTATATACCCTGGATGGCCTTGATTTCCTGATTGGTCCAGAGCGAGGATCTGTGGTGATGACTGGGCTGGTTTGGAGAGAGAAAGAAAAACGATGGCTGGGAAGGCAAGCGACAGAGAGACAGGCAGGTCGTGCATGGGGACACGCCGCCGGTTCCGGCTGCTTTGAGCCCTGATGGACTGAGGTCTCGGGGTGCTGATGGCAGTAATCAATCTCCCCGCTGCTGATGTGCAGGGTGAGCAGTGCAGCCCCAGCCAACCACCCTGCTGTTCCCTTTTTCTTCATCTGTACCATTCCTGACTGCCCTGGGAACAGTTAAACTGTAACAAGCAGAAGGTGGGACTCACCTGTCCAGTTAAAAATGCCCTGTGTACCTTCCTGGAGGGTGCACCTGTGTAAAGACCGCATTCATCTATAGATAAGAGCCTTAGGAAGCTGAAACCTCAAATGACCGTCTTTTTTTCCCCTCAGTACTTATCATCTCTTAATCAGCAGCTACATCATTCAATAACGGTGGACACTATCTGTGCAATCACTGTGGGTAAATAGCATCAACGCCTCTCGCCTTTATTGAAATCATCGGCCAGATACAGGCGAGCCATGTCCTGATGAACAATTACATGGGCCGGCCTACCAGTGGGCATTTCGCAGAGGCAGGGTGCGATCGATGGGAGGTAAACAAATAAAGGATGTCATGCATAATGCAATTGCCAGGGTGCTGACATTTCAGTGAGCGTGAATGCCCTGATGGACTGTCCCTCAATACGTACAAGGTCATAGCTTCACCCTCCAGATTTTACCATCATATATTTACTTCTGAGTAATGCACATGATAACTGAGGAAAAACTACAACCATTGGTATTAAATAATACAATCACAACCTGTGAATTCTGTCTCAGCTGCTCATATGACATCCATACCATCCATACCATATGTATGATGGTACACCGGTATTAAAAAACACAAAGGAACCTCAAAGTGAGAATTCACAAGCAGCCCCACCATCCCAGTTGTAAAAGCTGGTCTTGCCTGGGCAGATGTGACCGTCCTTTAGAGGGGCTTCTTCTTTTTCATTCCCTTAGTTAACTATGACCTGCTGAAGTTGATGAAAACACTCTAAAAGCAACACAGGAGAACCATGCACTGCATTTTAGGCCAAACCACAAAACAGAGGGGATGAAATTCCATCAGTGTGTTTTACAACACATCCAGGAAATGACTAGGCTGAGCCCCCCCTCCCTCATGGTCTCTGCCAAGGGACCTCCCACACCAGACTTTCTCCTTCGGTTCTGCGAAAGAGTCAGGACCGAAAATGCGAGCTCCTGAAGTCTGATCTTGTCACGGTTGGGGGGGGGGGGGGGGGAATAAAAAAGAGGAAAGACCCGCGGCCTTCCATTCAAAAAACACTTTAACCCCCGTACTTTTGTC
>JAACJT020000786.1:0-17798 GCA_009936485.2 Gymnarchus niloticus | reverse complement strand
TCTCTCTGACACAGGGACTGCACTTAATTTCGTTGTACTCGTTAAAATGACAATAAAGATATTCTGATTCTGATTCTCTTCTCTGAAACGATTAACAGTACTTACCCAGTCAGTGACAGCTATATTAGTGTAGACCAAAAGAAACCTGCAATAGCCTTGTACTTATGCATCGTACACCATTAATAAAAGGCTTCTCGTCCTGCTTTATTCCTTTCGGTGTCGATAAACCACGTCTCGTCTTCTTTGTTTATGTTTTTATTTTAAACTTAATTTTACATCAACAATAATATAACTTACATATCACGCACGTCAACGCATGGACTAAACGGATATTACAAGTCATTTTCGTCACCTCTGCCGTTTATATGTTAACAGACGAAGACATTTTTATATGACGCGCTGCTGCAAAAATAATATGAACGATCACTAGCGTCATAAAAGCTTATGCCGTGTCCTCATGCGTGCATCTGCGCAGCACCTTGGGGGCTTAGTCCAACACAACACGCACGGAACCAGCCGTCCCGTAGAGTGTATTTAAATAAAGGAATAAAATAGTGAATGAGAAAAATTTGCAGCTGCGGTAAGAAAGAAGACTGGTTATGCAAAAGGGATTTTTCATCTCTTAGTGGGATCGGCTACTGTGGTTTTTCAACAGTTGTATGTCTAACAATGTAGGGTACAGTAATACCTTCTATAGTTCGGATTTCTGCACCTTTTTTGTCTGGTACGAGTGTTGGTTTGTATGCTCTATGTATGATTTATAGCACATAGTCTTTTATGTATGACCTAGTTATGTAGTAACAGATGATTAAATAGCTGGAAAGAGATCAATTATATGCCTTTTAGTGATATGTACCATTAAACTTTGGGATTTATGTAATGTAATCCGTTCAAAGTAAATGATACTTGATCTATTTTATCGTGATGTAAGTTATATGTGATGTTTAACCTGTGCACGTCTGACAATTCAGTGCCAAACAAATCTTGAGATACTCTAGGCATTCGGACAGCAACTGCTTTACTGTAACTAAGTGACCTTTGTGTCTGATACACCAATGGAAACTTTTCGTGACAGGAGTTGTACTATGAACGAACGAAATTGTCCACTAGGATTGTGTTTACCTTTCCTCCTTCTGCCCCTGACCGTATTCTGGAAGCACAGGGGAGACTTATGCGGTCGCACTGCCCCAGCACCGAAGTTATCTTGACTTGAACTTCGGCGTTAACTCTCCTTCCTTCTGGCCTGCAGATGGTGGTACAATGAACCAGGCGCACACTTCTCTTTTTAACCTAAAGCCACCTTTTATTTTCCACTATCACTCTGTGCACGTTACACAAACTCGCTCTGCTCGCATCCATCTCCTCACCAGTCTCTATCTCTCTCACTCTCCTGCGTACACCGCTCTTAAAAGGAGCCGCACCATTTACAACACTGCCTTCCAATTATGGACTGTTGTAGTAGGCAATATACTGCAAGCGAACTGCATAATTTGGAGATGCTCACTCCTTGCATGGGTAGTCTGCTCTGGCTGCTACAGGCAGATGAAACCCTAGTGGTTCAACGGCTGTTGTTGGTAGGGCAGCAACGCACTGCAGCCAAAGAAGTCCCCAGCCATGACGATTCTTCGTGCCTCTAAAACAGGTGCGCTCTAAAACGCCCCCTGTCACAGATTGCCTCCCCTGACGTAATCACTGTTTTTTAAAGGCAAATTCGATTCTCATATGCAGCTGAAGAGACTGTAACTTCAAATTTTGTCTAACTCTGGTTGGGAAAACTCTACAGGCACCAAACCTGCACAAGATACTCATATATTCTCCCTTATGTATGCTGCAGAAAGTATTTTGACCTGGCTCATTAAGAAACAAATCTAGGCGGGGGGGGCTTTTTCGACTCTAATTGGAAAATACTCTGAGATATGCGTTATCTTAAAAATTGAAAAAAGTATATACTTTCAATGGAGTTTGACATTCTACAGAACTTTGTTTTTAATCAATAACAATAAAAGTGACAGTAACAACATTATAAAAAATAAAACTTATGTACAGTACTTAGTAAATCAACATTTGAAAAATGCCTAGCGGCGGGCCAGTATTACAGTGATATGCATGCTGGGCATGAGTATTCTTTGTCCACTGGAGGATGTTCAACACAGCTTACATGAAGCCACCGCTCACACTTATCGCAGCGGATCTGGAAAAAATAAATACAGAAACAAATTATTTTTAGTGTTTTTCTGACAAGTCTTGAAATCCATACCTTAAAAGCCCCCCTGGCCTAGGCGGGGTGACGTCATAGCTTCACTAACGCTTGTTAGCTGTGTTATATAAACGGGGTTTACAGTGAGTAGTGAAAATTTGGTGACTTTTTTGGTGTTTGGCTCGATGTCATATTTCCATGTGAGACAGACGGTGCCGATTATTAAATCGCCAAATTAAATGAAAAGACGACAGAATAGCAAAAATATTTCAGTAGAATGAATTCAACGAAGTCTTAAAAAATAGTAAGTGAATCCCTTCTTGTGACTGAAGGCGACTGTATTTGCACGAACGAGCGTTGTCGAAAAGAACAACATTACTATCGCGTCTGAATGAAAAAGTTGCTACTGTCACATTTGCAACGTTTCACAGGAGGTTGTTAATCTTAACTTCAGGTTTGATTGTAAAATAACATAACGAACGAGTAACGTGAGTTTTTTTTTTTTTGTCGCCTTAAGGCAAAAAAATGACGTTACAATGAGCGGTCGCTTCTGCTGAGCAGGAGGAGCGACTTTGCTTTTAAAAAGAGCGATTACCTCAGGGGAGGCAATGCGTTGCAGGGGGGCGTTTTAGAGCACAACACTTGATTTCTGCGACCGAGAGAATGGGACTGTCACAGTGCACTGGCTTTTCCACTTAAATCTCATTCACGCACAGGTTCCTCGTGCAAACGTTTGTCATCTCTCGTCGTCTATGTGGCTCACGTATTGGACTAGCGAGTCCTGTGCGCTGTCACCGATAAACAGTTTGCACAAAGTCAGCCACCGTCAACTACAACGGACCACCTTCTTATATATAAACGGTTATTGCTACAAGCTGGATTTGACTTCCCATAGCCAAGTCAGTAAATGTGTCGTTGCATCATACAGTGTTTTTTGCATCGTCATACAGTGACGAACTTATCCTAAGCGCGAATAAGCCAATCCGACTCAAGAGATTTCGTTACGCCCCTATCACCAAGCCAATAGGAACGACTACTTTATTGCTCAGTTTTCTATTGGTTGAAACCGATCAGACGGGCTTTATCCATTTCTATTTGCTAGGCAAATAATAAAAAGTGCTGATAGTTAGCAGTCTTCAGAGGTTTGTCTGATCTGCACCAAGTTCACCATATGGATTCTAAAAGTCAGGCCGATTATTTGAACGGCTTTAAGTCTTTCGCAACAGATGCTATACATGCCGGTCAAGAGCCAGAGCAGTGGAAATGCATGGCTGTAGTACCCCCCATCTCGCTTTCCACCACCTTTAAACAGTATGGACCTGGAAACCATGCGGTGAGTTGAATGAGTATTTAGTCGCCTTCCTGTGCTGTCTAGACGGTCCTGATAATATGGGAGTGATTGTTATTTCGCTTTGAATTTGGTTCCAGCAGCTGGCCAATTATTTGAAAGGCTGTGTCGCGGAAGCAGCCCCGACTACTGTGTGATTATATGGGAAGGTTCTCATCCTCGATTGTATTATACGAGTTTCCATCGCGAAGATGTTATTATAGCTGTCATTATGTGTGGAAAAATGCTACACATTTAATAGGTCGATTTTTATTGAATCTGTAACAATAAAGCTATGAAGATCAGTTTAAGTATGAATGCGTTCTATAATGCATTTAGTATCGTTTAATCACAAATACACGGCGATAAAAAGAATGAGCGAATTCATAATCTCTTTAAAAAGAGTTGGTTGACAAACTTTCCTCATGGCAACGTGTGCTTGGCCATAAGAACCCTAGTCAACGTATTTGATCATCCTGCTTCACGTAGTGCTGTGGTGTCTTCGCCCAGGAACACGTCACTTGGATCTGGTACACCGAGGCGGCATCTTCACTTAATTTTTATTGATGTTAGATAGCCATTTATTACTGCCTTAAGTGCGGGTTCAGATCTGGACCGTGACTTTTGAACCGAAACCACTTCAAATGCCTTCCCCTTTTTTAGCGGAAACATACGATCGATACTGTAGCGATGAGTCAGACGTTACATGATTTTGTTTCGTAAAGGATATTTAAAATTCTACCATTCTACTGTACTGTATGCCGTGACGTGGTTTTAAAGAGTAGTCAATCACAAACATGCTTCTTGGAATTGATCTCGGCAGGGTTTTGAGTACAGTCGGAGTGGAAATCCAACACGGAATTGCCTTGAGAGGGCCGTTGCTGCATTAGATGGTGCCAAATATTGTGAGTAAATAAAATTACTTATGTAATGTGTACAGCATAATGTTACCCAACTTCATTAGCTTTTCTTCAGGTCTAGCACTTGCCTCAGGACTGGCTGCAACGATGACGATCACACACATGCTGAAGGCCGGTGATGGCATCGTGTGTATGAATGATGTCTATGGCGGTAGGTATTTACACCCAAAAACTACCCAGCTAGGCAGAGAATGTCAAGATATGTAAATTATTACTTCACGTTTAAGCAAACTTTGCACAAGTTGGGGGGGGGGGTGTAATATTTAACACAGGAGGATATTCATGAAGTGATCTTTGTAAATCGCCAACAGGAACAAACCGATATTTCAGCAGAATTGCCACTGAATTTGGCCTCGACGTATCGTATGCTGACTGCACACAGTTTGATATCTTAAAGAAGGCTCTCAAAGCAAACACTAAGGTAGTCCTTTACGTCTCTCATTCCATGTCCCTTTGTTTGATGTTGGTTGAGTATGACTCAGGTTTCTAACAGAAGGGTCAAATATGAGTGATTTCCACATTTATCTTTTACCTGTTGTATTAATTCCTGACTGATTGGTATTTTTTTTAAATTACACCACAATATGGTGACATTATCTCAAAAAGTAAGATTAAGATTATCAAGAGTAAGGTGAGATGATCAAGATGGATGGAAAAAAGTTTTCTTCAGTGGATTCACCACAGCTATGGCCCTTTGCATGATATGATGCTGCAGAGCAAAATTGTTCTAAGCTGCCTTTTTTTTTTTTGTGGAACACACACAGACATACATATAGTAGGGATGGATGATGCACACATATAGTAGGAAAAGATGAGAAGGAACAAAAGACAAAGTAATGTATGTAGAACTAAAATGAGGTGCAGAGACTCACCACACAGCTCTCGTAGGGTTCTCTTCATATTTCTATAGTCTTCATACATCCTGCCCATATACTCAAGACCAGGCTTTTGGCTTGAAATCTACTTTTAAAATGACTCCCCATGACCTACCAGCTCCAAAGAAGTTCTTTATATTTGGTTCTGGTGAGGCCCAGCAGTCTACTTGGCATCATGTGGCGGTCTGCTGGGCAGACTTCTGGGCATCCTTGCTCTACACCAATTAAACTAATGTAGACAGTGCTGTAACCAACCAGACAAGGGGAAACCCAAGTAGACATTACGTCCACCTGGTCGTGCACCTACACGTACAGAATGCGTGTTTACAGATGCAAGTCACCTTGTTTACCAGGGGAGTCTCTAGACAGGAATCGGTTTATTATTTGCCAAGTATACTTGCAGTCTGAGCGCTAATACTACTGCACATGCTTGTTGGTGATGTGGAATGAACATAAATAGATATTAGGGCTATCAAAGTTAACGTGTTATTAACACGTTAATGTGTTTACGCTGTTAATTTAATTCATAAAATTAATGGCGTTAACACGTTGACTTTGCTAGCCCTAAAATTAAAGGTAATTATATTAATTTACAGAAAATGACCTATGGCCTAGTGTAAGGAATAGAAGGTGGTATTAATAGTTTAAAATCATGTCATTATGAATAGTAATTAATCATATCAATCACGACCAACAGCAAATTAATTTGATTGGCACAAATCCCCCAAATCATAATGGATTAGTATTAATATAAATTTAACATTTTGCAGATTCCTTTCCTCCAAAAGGTATCTGAATAAAATTTTTTTTTTTTTTTTTTTTAAATTCTTTGTCCACACTGATGATACCGGAAACACAATGAAAAAATACTTCTTTGCCACTTGCAGTTTTCAGAATTCACCTTTGGAATTAAGTTAAGTAACACTAAATTGGACACCCTTAAACAAGTGGTTTTTTTTTTTTTTTTTTTTTTTTTTTTTTAGGCCTTCTTTATTGGACAGGTTTCAGATCAGAGGGAAAAAGTATTATTTAATCTGTTTAATAAACCTTGTAAAGATGTTTTTCTTATCTCAAATTGTTGGGAAACATTTAAAAGCTAAACACTATAGTTATATAGACTTTAGAATTCCCAGATGGCACAAGCTCCTCCACATGAAAGTGAAATTCTGTTGTAGCTTCTCTGGATTGAGACTCCAACGAACCCAACCATGAAAGTGGTGGATATCGAGGCTTGCTCTAAGATAGCTCATGAATACAATAAAGACATTGTTGTGGTGGTGGACAACACATTTATGTCCTCATATTTTCAGGTAAGCGTCTTGATTTTTAATTTTCCCTTTTAGGTTTAAATGAGTGTTGTAATATATCGAGTAGTGTATTTTATTGCATTGAAGTATGCTATACATCTTGACAATTTGTTCCATTTAATGAAATAATTCTACTTTAAATGTTTTTGCATGTCTGTTACAATTTTCTTTTAACCAATCTATAAGGTATACTAATTGATATGTTGAAATAATTGCTAAATAATTTTGGGTGTAGGTTAATGTCATTGTCATTTATATTGGTCTGGTATTCTCAGCGCCCCCTAGCGCTCGGAGCAGATATCTGTATGTACTCTGCCACCAAGTACATGAATGGTAAGCACATGGATGTCTTTACTGTAGAATTGCTGCCTCTACATTCTAGGTGTTTATTTTGGTATGATGTAATACTCATTGGGCATAACTTACTGAGGTGCTCTTTCTTTTTATGTGGGGTTTGAAAGGCCACAGTGACGTCGTTATGGGACTTGTGTCAGTAAATCGCGATGACCTCTATGAGCGTCTGAAATTTTTGCAAAATGGTAAGCAGTGTATTTCTAGGCATACGAGTTTCATGGGGGTTCATTCAGTAAGGCTTTTGTCCTTTTTTTTCTATATTCATTCCTGTAATATACGTAAATTTCTTGAATGAATGAATTATAATCCAGGCCTAGACAAAGGATTATGCTAATCATTGGCATTACCCTCCATATTAATTTGCGACAGCACATCAGCTTTTATTGGTCACTTTTGTGTTCCAAGTTTAAAGGTTATTGGTGGGTTTTTTTTTTGTTTTTTTTTTGAGGTATGTTTGGGTTCTGTCTGAGTCATTATCCCTGCCCTTCTTGATCTGTGTAGCCATTGGTGCAGTTCCTTCTCCCTTTGACTGCTACCTGTGCAACCGTGGCCTGAAGACCCTTCAACTGCGCATGCAGCAGCATTTCAAGAACGCCTTGGCTGCTGCCCGGTTCTTGGAGGCCGACCCACGAGTGGAAAAAGTTATTTTCCCAGGTCACCCATTGACCAGACTGCCGGGGGTTCAAACATGCTCTGCTGTCTTGGAGTGTGTGTCCTAAGCCTGTGTTGTTTTTATCTCCCCATTTGACAGGGCTGCCTTCCCATCCCCAGCATGAGCTGATGAAAAAGCAGTGCACAGGCTGCCCTGGCATGATAACGTTCTACATCAAAGGAACCCTAGAACATGCTACGGCCTTCCTCTGCAACCTGAAGGTGATTTCAAAACGGGAACCATGGGTCATTGTTACTGTATTATTTAAGATCAATTTCCAGTGGTACTGCTCCGTTCCATCCGCATCCGCAAGCTTTCCGAAAACGTGCACAAAGACGGACAAAATGAACGCTGAGTACAGATAGAAGGCTCTGTCCGTATCTGTATCTGTCTATAAATTTGAGCTTAAATGTGCCTTGAGGATGCTGGATTTGCAAGCATTGAGTGTTATGTTAGGAGAGAAGGCCCTACGTGTGAGTTGGCCCTGTATTTCTAAGGTTGGCTAGCCTCTTTGTGTCAGCAGTGTCTGTCCTCTGCTCATGGACAGATGCATACAGCTTGACTGCTTTGGAAGTCAGCTGATGATAACTGCTGCATTGATTGATCATCAGCCCAAATGCACAATCTTCCAGAATTCCATCAGGATCTTGTTTTCAGACAAGAGCCATTTTAGGGCCTTTGGAGGCCCTAGACAAAAAATTCCATGGGGCCCCTGCAGATTTACCATTGCAATGTGTACTTGTATAGGCAGCCACCCTCAGGGGCACCCTCCCAGCTGGGGGTCCCAGAAGATAGCCTGCCTCTACTTCCACCTAGAAATTTAGAAAATATGACTTTATGTACTGAATTATTTGCACTTTCTTTGAGGCATTTGAGGGCAACTGTTTCATCACACTTTAACCCTTTGAGTGTTTCTTTTTGCTGTGCTAGTGAAGCAGCTTTATGGTGCATTTCTGTAAATTTATTTAGCAGACATTTTTCTCCGACGCACCATACAAGCATGCAGCTCTCAAAGAGCTGCTTGACTGGCTAAATATACTAACTTTGAATGTTTGCTGGCTTTTTGATACATCCACTGGAATGTCATATAACTTAATGATGGGGGGGTTCTCAGAAACAGAGCTTAGGTTTGGTTTTATTAATTTGTCTGTTTCAATTTTTAGCTGTTCTCACTTGCGGAGAGTCTCGGGGGTTACGAAAGCCTGGCAGAGCACCCGTGAGTTGCCTGTAAATCGTGACACATTAAATTATAACAGTTTCTGGGATTGCATTATATCTGTTTCTACTAATCTATTTCTTTGCATGCAGAAGATCTGAGATCCATTCCAATGTCACATTTAGCTAACAATTGAGTACACCTTCTATTCCCTTACCTCAGTCTGGTACAACAATGGCTGTCCATTTGATGTAGCCATGATATTATGTTCAGGTGCTCAGTTCAGGCAGTAAAATTACATTGCTGGCAAGGAAATAGCTTTCTCAGTTGAACGTCAAAAATGCTAATTCTGCAGCACCATTTTGTTCTTTAATAGTAGTTCAAGTCAAGGTTCCATACCCAATGTTTCCCATGCTACCATGTCAGTGGAGCCTCTGTTTCAAAGCAACCGGTTAATCATTCACTTATTGCCAATACAACATTTACTCAGTTACGTCTTGCCAAGCAGCGATGGCGATAACATCTACAGGTGCCCATTTTAGGTTGGACTTGGTTTAAAGGTACACATAAAATAGCAGGAATAGATAATGTAGAAGGAGGTTAGGGGAAAAAATAAAAGTAGAAATGTTGGTCTTAACTTTTTAGGTAAAACAAATCTTTGCTTATTAAATCTCTATATCCTATAACCCTTATCACTATGCAGAATTAAAACCTGGCTGGGTTTTTGTACCAGTGAATTTAATTATAAGGCAACTTGTGTAGTTAGGCATATGACTGATGGTGAATTCTATGCTGCTAACAGGAATTCTGCACTGAGAACTGCAGTTCCATCCCAAGCCACACGAGGGACCACATGTCCCACAACCTTTCATATTGCTTATACAGCATAGGGTTGTGGTGAGCCTGAAGCCTATCTCAGGAAGCACCAGGCACAACACGGAGGGCACCCCTTATGGACTGCCAGTTCCTCATAGGGCACGAACAAAGACACCCAGTCTTATACTCAAGGTGTTCTAGGTTCACCAGTCCATCGAGCTGTATGTTTTTGAACATAGACTGGAAACCCACGCAAATTCAGGGATACATGCAAAATTCAGACACACAAAGCTGCAGGGTGGGATTTGAACCCATATGATATCCCAGTAAAGGGAGTATATTTATCCACTCTTCCAATCGCTTGTCCGACTCATCATCGTGTTGAGGCTCTAATACAATAAATATACTAAAACAAGAATAAACAGATGTGCTTAATATATAAATGCTTGCTGAGGTGTTTGTCAGAATAAGCTGACTACTGTGCAGGGTTTTGTCTTATCTCTTTCGGTGTAGGCACTGTGATCCTAGAGCCATTGTGTTTAGATGATGATGATAGTAATAATAATAAAGTGTTGATAAAACATAATGAGTATGACCTTTAAAAAAACAGAAGAGTACTGGCTAGGCTGTCCAATAACTGTCCTTGTGTGTTCCCCCCCCCAGTGCAATTATGACGCACGCTGCCGTTCCTGAAGCTGAGCGGACTGTGTTGGGCATCAGCGACACACTTATCCGCCTGTCGGTGGGACTCGAGGATGAAGAGGACATCATTGGGGACCTGGACCATGCTCTGAGTAAAGCTGTACGTACCTGTGGTCCCGCTCTCCAAAGCGGCAACACTGCTTTTGATCTGAGAGCGTGAATGACTGCCCTGACTCTTAATGCCCATAGGAACCAACTTATGGAAATAATCCAAATGCTATTCCACACACACATATGATTATTTTATAATGTAATTTTGATCTATAAAGACCCTCATGTTTATGGTCAAATAGCATTATCTTCTATATAGTTGAAAATTTTACAGTTCCTAAGATGACTGTTTGTCAGGCGGTGATACTACCACGAGATATCTTGTTTATAAGAGTTGTCATGCGGTATTCAGATTTAATATGCTAATGCACGCTTGTTTCTGTTGATAGTTTGTGTATACAGACTGAGATTAGTGTTATGAATTTAATAGTTTTTAATGTTTTCATATTTACTTTCAGACTAATGTAATTGCCTATGATTTAGTTTTGTAGATATGAAATTTACAACTTTAGCTGATTCAGATTTTAGATTCTATACAGATTCAAAGGGGATGGAGTTTATCCATGCACATACTAAAATAACAAGTAATGAGTAACATGTTACTGACCCACAACTGGATTGCTTTTTCTTTACATTTTTACATATAAATCTGTGACCTTGACTAGGATGAGCGGTTAGAAGACGAATGGATATTGAAACAGACTCTATATGTGTTGAAGCGCTAATGGATGCAATTCATGTTTTTAAACGTCAATCACATGCAATGAAATTCCAAATCTACACTGGAAGGATATTTAAAAACCATGAGTTGTATAGTACAGGTGCACAATCCTTAGATAGGTCTTAACAGAGTAGAGCAGCCATACTTAATTAATCCCTGTGGGGAACTTGGGTCATTTTCAATTATCCTGTCTTGCTCTCCATTGTAAATTGTGGTGTCAGAGTGTGAGGTCATCAGGCATACTGCACTCCAGGAGGAATTTGTAGGGTTAAGAGCCTTGTGAAAGAGTCCACTGGTGAGCTAATAATGCTGCCAACTATGGGATTTGAACCCACAGCCTTCCAGACATGGGAATAGATTCCTTACCCACAAAACTGCACACCACCTTGGCACTGAGCTACTATGTCATGGTGATTACATATTGCAGATTTCACAGGGTTTTTTGTTAGAATGAATGGTTACAATGGTAACGTTAAGATCTAAGTTGAATTTGATTGAACTAACTCTGGCTTTGGGGTGGCTTCTCTGTAGAGGTGTTGAATTCTCTAAAGTTGTCTTGTTTCCTTTCCTTGTATTTACAGCACCCTCGGGGAAAGTAAGATCTCCACAAGCATCTATAATCAGCTGCAGCAACGTCGATTTGCCATGAGACTTCACTGTAATACCGTAATCTGTACATTTTAATATCAGGGAACAATGTTGTATATCTCCCTAATGCTGGAAAAGGATAATCAATATTTCAGTAAGAAATACTTTAAGGGATTGTCTATGGGTTTTGTGTACATTGAAATCTGGCAACCGCTTCCTGGAGTGAAGGGAATGGCTAGGGAATCTACAGACATGATCAAATTGCAGTTGGCCAGATTTTGATTTTTTTGATGCTTTTATCGACTTGTTTTGAATGAGGTTGCCCTTTTGAAGTGGATTAACTGGGGAATTCGGTGGAAAATGAAGGATGATGTCACAATTTTGGAGAAAGGATCCCTCTATGAGAATGGTGATGAATACAATAAAGGATCTGATCTGCATCAAGGGAAATATTTTTCTGTGCAAGACTACTGCATCTATTGCAGGTATTTTATCACAATGTTGGGTTTGATCACTGTACAGAGAATAAAGTGATGAAAGTTGCTCTAAATTGGTTGCACTGTGACTTGCTGTTACACCCAGAGAATTGCAGTGGTTTCCTGTTGCAGTCTCATGCCCCAGTGTACCAACACAGACATAAACTTGTGCGATGTTCAGCTCGTTGGCTTAGACACAGGGGGAAAATGCAAGGTCCACACACAGAGCCAAGGGTGGAAATCAAACACAAAAGACTGGGTGTGTGAGGACACGTGCAACTTGTTGGGCCCCTGTCCAACTCAGGTGAAATGTTCGATGGACAAATGTTGGTTTGAAACTCCAGTTAAACGGGGAAAGCTGTTTGGTTTTTTTTTTTTTTTTTTTGCTAATGAGAGGTGGTAGGCAAAGATGTGAACACTACAGGTGATTCAAAGTGGTCTCACCACTTGTGATGATAAAGGTATGCCTGGTGAGAAATGCTGCTGTAGGTGTCCTAAAGTTGGGTTACCATGGAAACTCTGGATGACACCACCTACCAACTGCCGAATTTTTTTTTTTGCATGGAAGCAATCAGTGAGGTGGATAGTAGTCAATGTAATGTATGAACATTTTACATGAATCTGTCTAACTTATCCTCTCAAAGCTCAGGTTTAGAAATCATAACCTCTTAACGTTATTGTTTTAGGTTACGTGGTTATAGCCAGAGATTTCATTAATACAGATTTTTAATACTGAATTTCCTGTCAAGACATACAATTCTGCTGAAATAATTCAAAGCCATCATATTACAAAATGATTATTGTCATCACTTCTGATCTATCATGCCATCAGGTGAAACGAAATGGCCTAAGACAGTGGGTCCCAATCCTGGTCCTGGGCCCCCCCGTGGGTGTAGGTTTTCGTTCCAACCAATTCCTGATTTTAAGTGAACCATATCTCATTTAATCATGCTCATATTTCCATCATACATAACCCACAACCCTGGAGGTGTGAGGCCATAGTCCAGTCACTGGACCTTCTGGTTGCCTGTCAGTGTGAAGTATATAAACTTGTTTTTTAATAACTATTGGATATGCTGTCTACAACACCGTTTGGTCAATGCTGTTAGCTTCTCTGAGCGGACCTAGATTTCTTGAGCCTTCTGCAAGGCGGATGGCACAACCATCACTCCTCATCTCCCTCTCTCTCTCACACACACATACAC
Organism: Gymnarchus niloticus; assembly: GCA_009936485.2. Classification (NCBI taxonomy): domain Eukaryota; kingdom Metazoa; phylum Chordata; class Actinopteri; order Osteoglossiformes; family Gymnarchidae; genus Gymnarchus; species Gymnarchus niloticus. Next base: position 4,451 of record JAACJT020000786.1, on the reverse strand, counting down.
AACAGAGCATCTTAGATACATCATTAGGATCAATGGTACTTAAACATTTGACACCCTTTCTCAGGAGACCCAGCTAAGGTTGATTAGACCTTGAATTGTGTCCAATGGAAACTGCTGTTTGCCATTGCTCATTCTGCTTTATTCAGGCTCAATGTGGTACTGCCTCTGAAAATTCTCCACAGGCATCCCCCAATAGCAGGTTGCATACTCTCACGCTTTACCTATCCTGTCAGTTCAACGACGACCACCTGTAAAGTGCTTCTGCAGCGGAGAATGATGTCTAATTCTGTGTTGGGTACCTACGTTGCTCCCTGAGATCTGCCTGTAACTTTCTATGGCAAAAAATCATAGGCTCCTTTTGATGCCCTCATCCCTGTTTACGGAAGCGGCGGTTCTGTTACTTGTTTCTGAGTTTTCTGTACAGCTGCTCCTCACTTAACGACCTATGTGTTTAACGACCGCACGGACTTACGACCAGCTCTCCGAGAATTTATACATATACTAGAAATGTTATAAATGGTGCAAAGGTGACATTAAAACAATATCTAAAGATGGCTGTTGTTGTCTGTTGTTGGCAGTTATTAAAACATAAAGTTCAGTGAAGCCTCCATGATCATTTCACAGTTGACACAAACCCACTACCAGTAGCGTATGCTTGAAATATTGGTAAGGGGCGGCTCCTTGCTTATCGACCAATTTGCTTAACGACTTAGTCGTAGGAATGGAACTCGGTTGTTAAGTGAGGAGCAGCTGTACTTGGTCACATCATGATCTAAGCTCTCTCTGCTAGGCTTACTTAGCATGCTCTGGGATTGTGGCCTGCCCTATAGCGGGCAGCTGGACTTATGTGCCACTCTTTCATACACTGATTTGATGGTGTCAGCAAGGCATCATAGATGGAGCGAAGCATTTCCCTGCATTTCTATTTCTGTATCTTTAGCATGCTCTCTGCTTCTGCCTTTGGATTCTTCCTCTGCGTCATGTCTTTGTACTTCTTCTGGTCTGCCTGCTATATACAGCCAAGGCTCAGACTGCTTATGTTATGTTAAGCTTCACAAATTTTCAAACTCTCCTAGCTGCACTCTAGTGCTCCCCTCCGACTACCTCATCATCATCCTCTTTCGGCTGGTCCCGTCAGAGGTCGCCACAGCAGATCAACTCTTCCTGTCCTCCACATCCTGCTCTGTCACACTAACCACCTGCATGTCTTCTCTCACCACCCCTTCTGACTACCTAATGTACTATAATCTACTGTTTTGTAAATATACTAAGATTAATAAACTTTATCAAAATATATGCCGGTCCTTAGCACAATGAAGTTTAGGATCAGGGGTGACAACAGGTATTTCACATATTGACTGGAACCTCAGAAACACACTCAGCTTCCTCAGTGGGGGGGGGTTTAACGTGGTGGAAAGGGGGGTAAATATCTGCCCTTATTTTCTATTTGAGCTGCCTTTCAATACTCGCTGTATGTCTACCCCATATCACATTAATTATTTTGCTGTACAAATACAATAAATCATCTTTTTGCTGAAAGCACATTGGTGAAAGACTGCTAGTGGATTCCTTACAGCACACGTAAACTTTTAAGTTCTTATCTTCTTCTTCAGTAAATGAATTGTAACTTCCTGTCATTGCTAATAGTTTTGTAGTAATCAGACTAATATAAAAGGTCACTTATGCAAATATACTTATTAAGACTAGTCAATCATTTTACTCTGAAGAGCTGAAGGTTTAAAGTACAGTAGTAATCATACTATTCTTAAGGCAGAGCTGATACTGAATTGATTTTGTGTCTTCTACTTATCTTAAAACAAATTGCTGGGATGAAATGTGGTACCAAGCAGACAGTGAGAAGGGCTAGTCTCTGAAGCACTTAATTAGATTGAAATAAGATGGCAGCAGGCATCTGTGCGATCTGCATCTGCAGGGCGGTAAACAGATCCACATGACACGGGGGCTGTACAATGGAACAGGGAAGTGATACAGGCTCGACAAACGCGATAAATAACCGGGAGGCCATTTGACGCTTACCAAAGACAACATGATAGGAAAACTGTAAGAGTCAGATTGTAACCACGAGGCTTTTAAGATCTACAAAAATGTTTTTATATTCTTAACAATCGATTTGCATAGGGGCACAGTGTCCCAGTGTTCCAGTAGCTAGCACCGTCACCTTGCACCTCCCAGGGTGGGGGTTTGAGTCCTGGATCTGTGTGTGTAGTTTGCGTGTTCTCTCTGTGCTTTGTGGGTTTCTTACCGCAATCCAACAACATGTATTGTGGGCTCATTGAGATGACTAAATTTTCTATAGTGTATGATTGGGTGAGTGTGTTCATGTCTGTTCCCTGTGATGGGATGGCGTCCCATCCAGAGTGCCCAACCACCTTATGTCTTAGGCTGCCTGAGATAGGCTCCAGGCCCCCTGTGACTCTGAATAGGATTAAGCAGTTTGGAAGATGGATAGACAATCATTTTGCCAGTATGTGAAATGTCCCCAGGAGGTAATAAAAACCTGACATTTTTACCTTGTGGGGATATTTGTTATGTCCCTGCAAGGGAAAAGTCAATTTTATAAATATTTGTGAATGTAATCAAAAAACCAAAAGCATAGAAAGTCTTGTATTTTGTTGGGTTAGGGCTGGGTAAGGGTTACGGTTGTCATAGTCAGGATTAGGGTTAAGGTTAGGCTCATAGAAATTAATGTAAGGTTCCTACAACGCTAGAAATACAAACGTGTGTGCGTGTGTGTAGCCCATGGTGGACCGATGGGTGTCCTTGTGCCTAATGCTACCTGGAAGAGGCTTTGTGCCCCTGACCAGGCTAAGTGGCTGGAGGATGGACAGATATACATGTCTTTTCTTTTATAATAACACACATTTATGTAAATTACAACAGCTGTAGAACAAGCTATAGAAAACCACTATAGGAAAAGAAATGCCCTACAGAATCTCCTTTTCATTTCCGAAAGCCAAATATAAATCATAAGGTAAAATGTAAATGTGTTTTGTTTTTAAGCTTATTAAAGTATTAAATGGTACATCTGCATTGATATACTTTGCCACATGGCAGTGCTAGTTCTTTGATTTTCTCAATGTTTTTTTCATCAGAACGCTAATAAATAATCTGGGCTAACAGGGTTGTTATGGAACACAGATCTGTTCAGTTGTTGCAGTGGTATTGCTGCATTATATGTCCCCCCACTTTGCTGCCCTATCAGCCCACTTTTCTGGGAAAGCTTTCCTCTTGGCTTTGGAAAACAGTCGTGGGGATTTGCTTATATTCAGCCAAACTGCAGGTCAGTAAAGTTCTTCCACACAAAAAGCAAACCATTTCTTTATGGCTCCGTTGTCACAGAAACAGGAAAGGGCCATTCCCTACATTTGCCCCAACATCAGAAGTACACAGCTTTCTAAAATATCATGGTATGCTGGAGCATCTACATTTCCCTTTGCTGTAAGTAATGCACTTGGCCCAAAACAATTATTAGAAGGGGTGTCCACTACTTACGGAATATCATAATCAAGTAAATTAATTTTCTCTGCTTATATTTGGTTTGTTTGTTCCTACAAAGCTGAATAATAACAACATAAATCACATATGTATACAATAAAATTATTGTTTCATATCCGCATATAATAGTCACATAAAGATGCATGTTCTTTTTAATTACTGATTGGCTTGATCCAGAATTTCTCTGGGATGAATAGCAAATGAAAATCAAAAATCATTCTATTTGAAAAGACAGGTGTAGCACCCTCAACCAGCCAGCCACACCCAACCTGCCCTGCTCCACCTTCCTCGAATAATTTAAACACCTGTGTCACATCAGAATAGCTGTTTAAGTCGAGCTCAGCTGTAACCCTGTTGTGAGATGTTCAGTGAATTCACCCTATTTTCATGTTTTTTTGTGCATGGCTCTGTACTTATTGTTTTTAGGTTTTTGTGATTTTGATCTGCTTGATGCCCTTTGTTACCTCTACTGGCTTATTGAACCTTTTGGACCGTGTTTTTCGGTTGTTCACCTTCAGATATTGATTTGGCTTCAGTACATGTCTTGGCTCATCTTATGGTCTGACCTTCTGCCTGTTTAATGGTCAACACTTTCTGGTTTTTCTTCTTAATCAGGGGTGTCCAATCTTATCCACAAAGGGCCTGTGTGGGTGCCGGTTTTCATTCCAACCAAGCAGAAGCCACATCTGAGTTAACTGAAAATCAAGCTCAACTGGCCGTATAGCAGTTTTATCCAAGAGTTTTCTGACTTCCTGATGGATCTAGTTGTTCCTGCTGACAAAGCAGTAATTGTTGGGGATTTCAACATCCACATGGAAAATGACTCAGATCCTTGCAGTATGGCCTTTGGCTCTCTGTTTGAATCTGTTGATATTGTCCAGAATGTAATAGGCCCTACTCACTCAGGTAACCACACTTTAGACTTAATACTCAGT